>UCOM01002027.1:0-31639 GCA_900474385.1 Ormyrus pomaceus | reverse complement strand
GGTCTAACGCTCGATTTTTCAAAAGTTATGAGCTCTTTTACCGAAAATCTAAAAAAAATCGATTTTTGTTTAATCACTTATAATAACTTTTCAACGGTTAATTGTAAAGTACTTGAACTCCCGGCATTCAAAAGGTGAGATCAAATCCTATCGATTAAAAAGAATGTTGTCCAAAAATCTTTATTTGTTCCAAAGTTATATTTCATTTAAGCAGCAAACGCATTTTGTTAAGCTTAAATTCGTTTTGAAATGTACTTTCTCGCAATATAAATGGATAATCTTTAAATACATCAACAATGATTCTTTATATAATTTTTTTTAAAACAAGTGAAAATGACTGCATCAAACTGCTGCAACAAACGGCCGTTGCAAGATATAAGTTAAAAATATAAATTTCTTATCGGTATATATAATTTTTTATAATTATACATATCGGTTTATTATTCGGTAAGTGTGAATTAAAAATCATTTGAAACACTTTTATTCAAGTCGACTAAAATAAGCATTTAGTTGATTTAAAAATTTCTCACTTTTAATTTAGAAAACTAACTTTACGCAAACTTTAACGACGTTCAATTTTAAGTTTTTCTTTTGAAATGTAAAAGTTCGTGAAGGGAGAGTAATTTTATGTTGATATACGCTGGTCTGTAAAAATAAATTTGAAGCACACATTGCTAAGACAAATTCGGAGCGTATTTACATGTTGCTCTTGCAAACGATGCATTCCACTACATTTTACCCAATTTTAAACATTCCATTCAAGAACTACTGTACAAATTGCGCTCATTAGAATTTATAAATTGTACTTGAATCGTTTTGAACCCGTAAATTTTTATAAAAAAACAATTTATTTCGTAGCACGCTTTTGCGTATAAATAGAGGAAACTATCGTTCGATTTCACGAGGATGATCGCGGAAATCGCCCTGAATCAAGTGGCCATAGAGATTAATAGAGGAGTTACGTTTGTATACGGTAATACGCAGTCATTTCTTGCGTAACAAGCTAAGCCAGTCGCGTTTAACGCGGCTATAGGAACGAGACTACGCAAACAATAATTTGTTCGGGGATTTACCAGTTTGTTAGACTATCCAGTTTTTGAACATGACGGGTGCGCCACTCTTCAATTGTTACACGCGATGTACGATCAAGAGCAATAGATTTTATTGCAGTTTTTACTCTTAAAAGTTTACACAATAATCGCATTCTCGTTTGCAATCTGTTTATCGAATTTTCGGTGAGTCATTGAAGTTGCCGAGCATTATAATATTCATATCTGATAATTGTATTACATTGTTATTATTCGATCAGAAGTCTTGCAATTAGTGGAGTTTAATCACAGCTTTCATGACAATAATGCAAGCGCGCTGCGCGGCAACTACTCGATTTCAAAAGAATATACGCATTCGCGCGAATGTAATACGGTCAACAGTCGACAACTGTTTAATTGATGAGTTTGATCTCCGATTATATAATTGCTCGCCGGCATTTCTCCGTTATTATCCGCGACGAATAGAAAATAATTAGAATGGCTGCATCGGCCGTTTTGCGAGAGATATATTTTTTGGATCAACGGCAGAGGAGATTAATCAAAAGCCCGATTTGAATTGCAAAACGTCCGGGGCTCGATTATTTATGTAGACCGGTAAAGCTTTAAGGCGATAAGTAACGAAGGATTAGCTCCCGGCGTATATAAAAAAATGTTAAAACTATAAATTGGCGCACGCACTAATCAAGCCGTCGGCTCGATTGATAAATTAAAACGATTTTCAAATGCAGCTGCATCGCAGAGAGAGAGAGAAAGCGGAACAGTTATTCGGCTCGGTTAGAGGGCGATGCGTCTGTGACGGAATCACGCGTCGGCGACAGGAACGGCGATACCGTACAAATTTACAATTCGAATGGACCTCGTTAGTTCGATTGTTGTAATAAATGACAGAGGCTCGTTATACGCCTGCACACCGGCCTGTGTCCTCGAGCTATACGTAAACGCGTACACACGCAGACGGGCTCGTGTGCGCGCGCTGCGCGGGAGAGCAGGGAGATCAAGTGAATTAAGCAAAATAGGTTTGCTTTCCCGTGCGAGCGACAATTTATGCAGAAAATGAGAAATTAAGCGCCATTTCGAATTCGCGGTACGGCGGAGCCGAGCGGGCCGACCTTCGAATTGCCCGGCTCGATTTCGCACGATTTTTCGAGCGCTCTTCGTTCGAAAAATTATTGTCTCGCCCCGAGAGGAGAGGGGGTCGCCCGTCGAAGCGAGCGTCGGAGCTTTAGTATTCCAGATCGGCGGCCCCGGGGACGAAGTGAAAACGTGTTGTGCTCGTGCAACAGAAACTGCTTGGACCGCGGAGGAAACGGGTCGTAAATAGCAAGCGCGGAGAGCGCGGAGCCGTGACAGCCGACGGCCAGAGATAGAGCGAGAGCGAGAGGGGGGCAAGGGAAAAAAAGTGTAATCACAGTGGATGGCAATATAATAATGATATCTGGACGAGGTTTGGGGCGAGAGAGAGAGAGAGAGCGGAGGACGTTCGCGCGGAGAGGGCGAAGGGCGAGGGCCGCCGGCGCTGAACGAATCGAGCAGAAAGATAGGGGCAGCAGACTACGACGCGCTGCGGATTCCTTTCAGTTTTGTGCAGCGAGGGGAAATTGAAACAGCTAACCGCGTTGGGGTCGCGCGCGTCCAGAGAGCCTGCAGGGGCGAGTCCGGCGCGGAGACAGAAACACGCCGCGGGCGCAGAGAAGAGGGAGGCAGAGAGGGAGAGAGAGAGAGAGAGAGATTCAATCAAACGAACGCATGTAAATGAGTCTTTTCACTGTAAAACTGAATTATACGCCGTTCCTCTTTCTCCCGGCCTTCGGGCCCGTCTCGCCTGCGCTGCGCGCCCGTATAAGATGATCGCGAGCGTTTTCATTCTGCCGCGGAGAGACAATGAGGCCGCTAAATAAAAAGAGGCGGAGGCCAACGGCGGAGCGCCGCCTCGATGCCGGCGAACAATGCGCCCGAATCTGCATTTTACGCCGGCTAAAAAGCGCGGCCTGCCCCGTGCGCATTATACGCATGCAGTATTTTGCGAGAGACGCATATAAGCGTCACGCTCTTCGCCTAGCCGCCTAGCGATACGTAAACAATTCGGCGCCCTTAATTCAATGCGCCCCGTGCGCTCGTCTGCCTCTCTCTCTCTCTTCTACAAATTGTCAATTTCAACTTTTTATGCGCTGTACGCGCGCCGTGCAAATTGTTATGCATAGTGCCGCGGAGCGAAGTTAAGCCGCGAGCGGGGATAACTTCTATATTTATATTTCGCGCTTGGTTTACAAGGACATTTTTGAAATTTCGCATAACCTCGTTCCCGACGATTTTCTTTTTGCTTTCGAAATTGGAGCTCTTTGCGGCGCGCAGCTGCGCCGCTCGCCTTCGGAGAGCCCATTTTTAGGACAAATTTAACAATCCTCTCTCGAGGGAGAGAGAGAGACTGCCATCAATTCCTGCGTCGTCGTTCGAAATTAACGGCGTAATTGCCGGACGCGAGGCGTAAAAATGAAACGATCAAGTCGGAGGAAAGTGTCGAGCGTCGAGAGTTACAGCGGAGTTGATGTTTGACAATTAGTCCGCGAGAAATCGCAGGGCAAACTCGTCGACCGGCACCTCCGCGGAGCTATTTTGCCGCGCCTCGCTCCCTTTCTTTTGTGTCGGGCGCGCGGCGCACGCTGTTACAGACTTTGGCGTCGCTTCAACGGATTCTCCCAAGTTTCCGTCGTCATTTTATCTTGCTCGCGCAAGTTAAACTCGTCGATCGAGTCCTCTCCGCCCTCTTTTTCTCTCTCGGGCGCCGCGCTACGGTATATAGTAGCTTCGCGCGTCGGCCTTTGCAGGTAGTCCCTCTCTCTCTCTCTCTCTCGCCCGGAAACGAAATGCTGGCAGTAACTACGAAAAGTTCACGCGAATTTTTTACTCAATTTTTCTAGCACTCCAAGTTTCTTCATTATGCCGGGGCGCTCTCTCTCTCTCTCTCTCTCTCTGCCTCCTCCCCCCGAGCACATACACGCGCGGCCTGTTTCTGCGTCTGTGCGTCGCGTCACGTAGCAAAGAACCACAGAAAATGCTGCATGGCCGCCTCCGAGCTGATAGCTGACAAATTGCTCCGAGATCCCGGCCGGAGCAAAGGGGCAGAACCTTAAGTTTTACGAAAGACCCGGGGGCGCGCTCCCGCTCAATTATGCAGCGGAGCCTTACACCTCGGCATTACGGGGACGAAGTGATTTCTTTCTTTCTTGGCATTATGCATTATCGAACTCCTCCGGTGCCAGGCCACCGCTCGCCGATATTTTTCTTTCCTCAAGCACATTTTCATTGAATGCCCGGCCGCGCGCGCGCGCCAACTTTTAAGAACTAAACTTTCTTATAAAGTTGCTAGTTTCATTTTACAAGGGAGAATTCCGCGCTCCAATTCCCGCGCGAGCCATTATCGGAAGGAAAGCAAGAGTCCTTGTATTTCCCTGCATGTGCCTAGCTATTTCGCCTCGGAAAACTAATAACATCGGCCGGCCTTATCAATTACTCTGCATTAACCAGGCCGACGGGGGAGGGCATAAAGTAAACTTTTCCCCGGTCCCATCACCGACGGCCGGAGAGAGAGAAAAACGAAACTTTCACCGTGAGCCGCGCCGTCGGACAGATTATCTCCAAAAATTTTTTTACAATTATTAAATCCAGCAAGTTTTTTAATATAAAAGGAAGTGGCCTCAAAATAAGAGCTCGCCGACTTGAAGTCGAGCGTAGTTGCCGTATTAACGCGTGGGGTTGCTAATTGCTTAATAAAGCGCACTTGAGAAGAGAGAGAGAGAGAGGCGCCCCGAGTAACCGGCGCATGTAGAACGGCGGGTCGGGCGCGCGGGCGTTTACGAGCTGCTTTGAAGGAATAATTTTTGCCCGCTCCCGCGGCGAGGATCCGAAGAGGCGTGACGACGCAACATTACCGAGGCTGCCTGACGCGCGACCGCCCAGGCATTTTCCGCTCTCCGCGGCTGGCTGTTCGCGACAAAAGCCAAAGTGGCGCCGTCGTCGCCGAGGCGTAAATCGCGGATCCCGGCGCAGACGCACGTCCCGGCGATAAAGCGCCTCGCACCGAGTTATATCCCCGTTCGACAACCGCGACGAGCGCACACCTTTAAACTGTTGCGATTTTCCGCGCGCACTGCTGTTTGTTCGCTTAATAGGAAGATGTGCCTCCGCGTCGACGCTTCTCCTGCGCCCCGTCGGCGGCGGGAGCCCGCAAATATTTGCCCGCGCGTCTTTGCCCCGAGGAAACGACTCGGAAATGCGCTCGCGGGCCGCGCTCGCAAATCAGCCGCGGAATCGAGTGCCGGCGCGTGAGTCCGACGGTAGACAGAGGCGGCAAGGATCGAAGTGAGAAGCGGCCCGACAAATGCCGAGATTTGCCTCCCCGCGGCGGCGATGATCGATGCGCCGGGGGGGCAGAGTAAGAGCGAAAGGAGAAGAGCTTCATCGCCGTCTCGCGTCTTTGTGCGCCGCGCGCGCACGTGCGAGTCTACGTAAGAAGCGCCGCCGCTGCGGACGAGCGCAATTTTTCACGGGCCGCCGGAAGCCGGAAGTGCGGACAAAGAGTTTACAGGCGAGCTTAGAGGGCGGCCCGTCGCAAGGAAAGCTAGCCTACTTCCTGCGGCCGCATTGTTTCCGAGATGAAACAGTGCACGCGGCGGTGGGAAATAAATTTTAGCTCGGCCCGGCGATCGGATAAATATTCGGCTGCAAAGGGTAAAAGAGACTCTCGGGCGTTGGATGAAAGGCCATTCGATCGGGAGCGGAAGTTAGACGATGCCCAGTGAAGCGGAAGAGAAGGAGCTCGTCAGACGGACTCTCGAGCCAGATGCAAACCTATCGGCCGGAAGCTGCTTTAGACGCCGCTTTATCTGCGAGCGGATAGATAGTGCGCTCGTCGTCGGCCCAGCGGAGATAGATAATTCGCCCGGGAAAGAGCGCAGGAAATTCACTTTACGATAAACCTCAACGCACAGCGAGGCGACATTAGGAGCGCGATCAGGCAGCTTTCATGCAGGTATGTATACGATTCCCTCTCTCTCTCTCCTCCTTTTCACTCGAGCGACTTTGCTGCCTAGTTCCGCCGCCGGTATAGTTCGTCGCAGCGAGCTACGACGCATCGGAGCATGTTCTGTCGCTAAATTAATTGCATTAAAAGTTTCGCATTAAGCTCCCTATCTTACTGCCGCCTGCTTCATTTATTACGACTTGTTGAAGATTAAACTTTTAAAGAAATTTTCAGAGGCATCAAACACTAGAGCCGAGTTGAACTATTCCAAATGACCTTTTTATTACAAGCTTTAAAACTCGCTCGCCGGAAAAATGCTCTCCCATTTGCGCTGAAAACTAGCATAAACAAGTGCCGCCGCCGCCGCCAGGCCGAGTTTTGCGCCGTCGACAAGCGCCGAACAAACTTGCCCGATAACAAAGTTAGAAATAAATAAGACTGCGCTCCAACTAGAATTACAGCAGTCCAATTAAATCGCGTCTCGCCGTGTTGTCGGGCGTCATCTACTCGAGAGATTTTGCTTACCAATAGAGGGCCCCCGAGCCGCCGGGCTGAATAAATAAGGCTAATGAAATATTGAAATGCCCGGGCAAAAGACAGGGAGCGACGTAATTAAATAAAATAAAAATGAGCCGTCGGCCGGGGACTCCTGATACAGGCATTAATATGCATGCGAAAAGGAACGATTGAAAGAGCACCTCGCGCGCGAGTGTCAATTGATACGGGCGCGAGAGGGGCCGCTGAATTTTAATAAAAGAAGATTCAAAATTCAATTATAAAGTCCGCGGATATAAAAGCTAATTAATGCGGCAAAGAGAGAGAGAGAGAGAGAGAGAGAGGGAGAGACGGAAACTGAACTGCGCGCGATCTTTCGAAGCGTGATTAATACCAAAATTCAAATGATTTTATTCATGGGGTGGCGACTTGTTATGCAGATCGAATTTACGGCTACGGCGCAGGTCGCGGCCGGATTCCGGGTTAGCGCGTTTGCGCGAACAAGCGAGCGAGCAAACTCTCGACCTATCATTATAACGCTTTTCCGTCTTCCAGAGGGAGAAGGGGGGCCAAGGAGAGACGGAGCAAATCCGGGAGAAGACCGCCGGAGGGGACACCCCCCCGAGGCGCACTGGAAGCAGGATAATGAGCGGAGAGGGATGAGCTTGTTACATTATGAATGCACCTTAAAGTGCCTTATGCTGATAGATATACCCCCGCAAGAACCGCTGAGTCCTGACCCAGCGGGACTTTAAACACTCCGTCGTGCTCGATATAAAATCTTCTCCGAGCAAAGAAGACGTTTTAAAACCGATCCGCTTAGCGGGCCGCTTTGACCATCGCCGTATATCTTAAACTTTCAAGGGAACGGCAGATTTTTCGCCGTCTTTTCGAAATTTTTTTTTTGAAAACCGAGCGAATCGGTTATGATAATAGATTTCGCGAACAGCCCGGAGCGGTCATTAATGATGAAATTATCCGCGTTTTGCTATATGCAAATGTAAAGCATAATTGATTAAATTAAATTAATTGGCAAATAATCAAATATTTGGCTTTGAACGGAGAATTGAGAGAGAAATAAATCGATTTATAGTAATTAAGTGTGCAACAAACATAAACTTGGAAATTCTACTACACCATTATAATTAAAATTCATTGGAAGTGCAAAGTTTCTTGCACTGAAAACAAAACAATACAAGCTATAGCGCAAGAAATAATTTATAATCTAAAAACTGCAGCAGCAAATATTAAAATTTAGAGCACCTGAATAGACTAGTATGTATAGAAAATTAATTTCGACGTAACCGTCACTGCGAGTCTTGCAAGAAGTAAATAATTTATACATTTACATAGAACCACTTTTAGCAGCGATATTCTAAAAGATTCAATACTCTTTTAAAAATGTATATTCTATCAAAATGTAAAGTTGGAAAGTTGCAAAGGGGCACCGATGCGCCAAGTCTCGAGTGCATCGAAAGGAAAAATGTTTGTACTTGTACACTTCGATATTACCAATAGTTTTTTTTCAGTTAAAAGTATCAAGGTTATAAGCAGCGGCCTCGGGGCGTCCCGCCACTCGAGAAGCGCCCAGTTCGCCTGCAGTTTAACTTTTTCAGAAAAGAAAGTCGCCGCGGCGAAAGAGTAAATAGTATTCACGTCGACTGGAGATGGAAGTTTACGATAAAACTTTCGACTGCCGGCCGATCTGGAACAAAAACCTTACCTTCGTGGAGCTTCTCCAGTGTTCCGGCTGCGGAGGCGCCAACCGCCAGTATAAACACAATCGAAGCCAAACTCGCGGCCATCCTCGCGAAACTCCGATCCTCCTGATTGTTCATTATTGCATTAGACCGAAGAACTCTGAAACAAACAATGGAAAAAGAGCCAGTTGAATTAATCGTTCGGAAATAAAGAAAAAAAAAAAGTTTAAACAGTCGTCGGAATTGGAATTGGCCGCGCGACGGCGTATATATACAAGTTGATCAAGTCCCGCGTGCGGGAGGTCAAGATAAGGGTAAAATATCACAAGTCATCAGTCGGTCGTCGGGCTATCTGGAGAGAGAAGGTTATACATGGGAGATACGTGGTTAGCCAAAAGTTTGTTCAGGGCGCGATACGCACTGAAAGCTAAAAAAGAGAGAGAGAGAGAGAGACTCGGGTAAGAATGCGCGCCGGCCAACTCGTAATGACAAATGGTACGGGGGAATGAATGTAAGAGGGAGACAAGAAGCCAGGAGGGGTTGTTAACTCGGGCGCCGTGCGTGTTTGCCACCAGCGAGATCGTACAGCTCCACGTCCGGTAAATACGTTTTTCTTCAAGGGAAAAGAAAGACGGCAGCCGGGAACACTTCGGCAGAAAGAGGAGAGGAAGACACTCGCCCGAGAGCAGCCTCGAGCCTCGAGAAGTTTGTCAGTGCGAAATCAATAACCGAGGCAGCGCTCCGGCGGCTGGCAGTGGCGCCCCGGCTCAAAGTCAAAGGGAGAAAAAGCGCGCTCCCTCGCCCCGCTGCAAAAACTTGCCTCGGCCTCTGTGCTCGCAGCTATTTTTAGCCCCTTTTTTTCCGAGAGCCTCTTTCGGCTTCTGCAGCGAGCCTGGCCACCTTGGCGAACGGCGCTAATAGAATGATTTTTGGGCCCCGGAAACTTTGCTCTCACCCCGGCAAAGCGCGAGTTGCCCGTCGTAAATCAAAGTTTCCGCCGAGCGCGCTTGTAATTTTCCCCGCGGCCGATGCGGTACACATTATTTTTTCTTCCTTTTTCTTCGGTGCCCTCCGCATCGCGCGGCCGGGGAATTCCCCGTGCCATTGTGCGGTCGGCGCCGCGAAAACTAATAAAGTTTGCTTAGCATGAAAAATAAAGGTGGTTACTCTCCGTCCCCTCGAAGGTAAGGCGGCGAGGAAAAGTTCAAGCGATCGCGAGAAACGGTGGGTATTCCGCCTGGGCTGCCTGCGCGGCTTCTGCGCAGACGAGGCGCGCGCGCTTCCTCTCTCTCTCTCTCTCTCCTCGTAACTGCATTTGCATGTAATTGCGCTTAACCGGAAACCAAAAGTCAGAAATTCATTTCTCCGGCGCGCGACTGCGAATCGAGTCGCTCTCCTTTCCAGAATACTACTCCTTTTCCAGCAAATGAACGCGAAAGAGAGAGAGAGAGAGAGTGAGGGGGACTAGCTTACTTCCAACCCCGGGGCTTAATAGCTCTTGTAATCAGCTCCGCAAAGGCTAAACTAATATTTTCCAATTTCTTCGGAATCCGCGCTCGACGATTTTTCGCTCTGTATAATACGTAAACGCGCGCGCACCATTGCAGCGGCGAAACTGTTGCCGGAATTTTAATGATGCAAGTTCTGCGCGCGGGGCATCTGATCCGACAATAGTTGGGGAAACATACTGGTAATTGCGCGTAGACCTGAACCGAAGGTCACAAGTTACGGGTAAACGAAAGTCAACATTCGATACCCGCTTGTTGTTGCATCGTACGATGTTCCGTTTTGTTAAGTTAGTTGGGGGATACCGCGCACCGAATACTTCCACCTCCCCCCCCCCAACGGGGCGTATCAAATTTTAACTAATATCTAATTTTGGTAATTGCGTATAGTCAACCTCAATTATGGATGATAATTAAGAACGGCCATTGGTCCCCCGGATGAATTATAAAAGAAAATCCCCTCTTTAATTAGCAGAAAAGGTTCGTATGAATTTATTATGTTGCACGGAGATAAGAGCTGGATTTAACGCGAAGTTATGAAGCTTCGATATCGAGCGGCATAAAGTAATCATGCGCCGAGGCGGAAGTAGCGAGGAGTAAACCGAGTTACAGTTAACTAAATAATAAGTCTTTCTTACTTCCGAATGGAATTTAAGGTGGAAAGTCGCGGAGGCCCCTCCCCCCGGTAATTGATTTAAAGCGCTAATCGCCGGGATTTGTCGCGCGATCCATCGCGTAATCTGCTTAAAAGTCGGCTGGTCCCGCGCGCTTACAGCATCTGACGCGCAACGTGCGCGAGACAATAATTTCGGGCTGTCCGGTCTCTCTTTCTCTCTCTCTCTCTCTCGGGCGGAAGCCGCGCGACGTCGCAGGGGGTGCTGCCCCCGCAGCGCGGCGCTGTAGGCTGCGCCGGCGGCCCGGTCTGCCCTCCCAAGTAATTGGTAAATGAGTCAAGCCCGGCGAATCGCTCGGGGCAGCAATAGCCACTTAGCTACATTGCGACGGGCATTAGCGCTAACCGAGTTAACGGGAGCTCTCGGTTAAACCGAGTTAGCCGGCCGCTGGCTCTGAGCAGAGTAAGCGCAAGCCTATACGTACACGTGCCGGGGGATCCCGAGTCGAATTTTCGTCATCATCGACTGGAATTCCGTGGCTTTTCTTCGAAAAGCCGTGGCCGCCGGGAGAGTCGGTCCTCGGCGATTCGCCACGGACGGTCCGCGGGACGAGTCTCGTTTTAGCTCGTCCGGCGCTCTCCGCTTCTTCTTCCGTTTGCTTGCTCTCGCGCCCTCTCGGTGCTGCATCGCCGCTGATTCATGGGACACATTGCGAGCGGGACGTGCGCGCCGCGCAAGAACTCCCGATTAAACTCGAATCTGCTAATTGCTTATTCGTCCTGCGCGCGGCGCGGCTCTCTCTCTCTCTCTCCCTGCACTTGTTTTTTCGCCCGCTGATGAGATTATACCCGCATTAGCGTGATTTACTAATACTCCCCCGGGCCTGACTTGCAAAACCTCCCTCCGCGTTTCAAGATGATTGCTTTCTCGCCGGAAAAAGTTAAAAACAATTTTGGCCGGCTTTCGTTACGAATGAATGAAGCGACGTCGAAATACGGCGGGGACGGGGGGGATGAGGGAAACGCAATACTTAAATGCTAGGAGTAGCGCGAGCAAAGAAATATCATGCGAGACTCGGAGGGGAAAGGACGGTATACGGGGAGAGAGATTAAATAAAAATGAAGGAGGGCTGAGCGGCAGTGAAGATGTAGGGAAAAAGTCAATAGATTTGGACGGCCGAAATACGGCAGTATCACAAATATTACGAGACGCCGGATTAAGGCTGCTCTTTGTAATTCAATATTTAACGGAAGGTAATTTCGAGGCAGTCGCGTACATTCCGACGCTTTCGCTCTGGTGGACTGAAACTTTTTAAATTTCGAGGAGATAAGAGGATAAAGGCGATTTGAAAAGCGGCAAAAAGTACGCGCTTAATTAACATCTTCTTAATTTCTCGAAGGCATCGCCCGCCGAAGGAGCTTCCCTCGGCGGGCAGCCCTCCGGAAAAACGCAGCTTCTTAGTTTTCAATTTCGCCGAAAAGGACACCTTTCACTGGGGTAGAAAAATGCGGGACTGGGGCAGAAGAAAGTCTCTCTCTCTCTCGGTTCTTTTTCCGCTAGAAAATTTTCCCCTTTCCAGTGTTTTTCTCCTCCTCTCCCTTTTCTCCCGCTCAAGATATCAGCTGTACTCGAAGTTGAAGGATGCTCGGAATCAATATATGTATAATTTCGATACTAGAACGTTCGAGATTATATACAGGGCTTGGACCAGCGAGGAGAAGCGGACCGAGAGCAAAAGGCGACCCTTGTGAGAGAGAATCTCTCCGTCAAACGACAGAAGACCGACTTCAAGTTATATATACAGGTATACGGCTATAGAATATCCGCCTTCTCGATTTAATCCTCGTATCTCGAGCGTGAACATCCACGATCCTTCAACGTCTTGACAAATCCTTACGAGCGATATACCGATTGCTTGACAAATCTTGACCCTTTAGATTATAGTTCTATGGACTATTGAAATTTATCGACTGCTTTCCGCGACTTTATTGCCTCAAAGGATATCCTTCTTCGAGTTTCTTTTTTTATTTCCTGCCGAAGGCAAATAATATTACCCAATAGCTTTTGACTCGCTTAAATTTATTTTTGATAATGCAATCTTTTAAAACTGGTAAGAGTACTGTAATCGTGTACTTCCTCCCGAAAATGAAATAAAAAAAAAGTAGATTTACTTGAAACGTCGATTTAAAGCTTCAGTGAATTAGGCTTAATTAAATTCACATTGGAAACTGATAATTCTCTTGAAATTCTCTAAAACGAACTAATAGCGTTCAGTCAATTTTTATCTAAAACAGGAGGGCGTTTTAATTCAGCAATTTCGTTTCCGAAAAATTGACGTAATTTTAGGAGGAAAACGATAACGAAGATTCAAAGGGAGAGAAAAAAAAACGAGAACTCGGGCGCACATTAATGAAAAGTCGTTTAATGTAAAGCTCGCGTTAAAAGCGTCGGTTATATATAAAAAAAAATCGCGCGATAATTTATCTCGGGCCGAGGAAAAAAAGTGCGCGGAGGGGCGGGTAGTTCATTAGCGCGGCTCTCGCGTCGCGGCTTGTACAACGCGCGGGGGGGGAGCGTTTGAAAAGAAGCTGCGATACGATAGCCGTTTTAATTGTCAGCCGGTCGGTCAGCGCGCGCCACTCCTTTGATGTCGCACCTGCTCGTACAGCGAGCGGCACTCTCGGCAAATAGAAAAGCTCGCCGGCTCTGCCGCCGTAAACGGGCAAGTCCGTCGCGCAGCCGGGAAGCTGACCGCGGCCCGGGCTGCCAGTCCCTTTGTGGAGTTCGGCCGGCGGCTCGAAAGATGTTCGGGAGCTTTTAGCCGGGCACGGGGCGGCACTCTTCCGCGGTCGCCTCCGAGCGAAAAAAAAAAAGTAACCGGCCGACGTGCGGTCCGGGCTCCGCGAAAGGGTGAGAAAAGCAGGCGTCTAACCCGCCAGAGGGGCAGCAGCCCCGAGACTTTGAAGTCCTCGCCGACAGGTGGACCGGTGGCCGGCCGCGGCGGGTCTAGGCCACGAGGTCTTTGCGACGGCGGCTTTGCGGCCGCAAGTGCGTCGCGGCCGAGTCTGCCCGGGCAAAGAAAAGCCGGCGGCCGCCTCTGCGCCGCTTTAAAAGAATTCAAAACGAGCGCGTGCGAGCGACGGCCCCGCGTCGTATCAATTTCCGCGCTTTGTGCAACTCTCGCCTCTCTTGTACACCACTTGCGGCTCTTTCCGGCCTTACTTACTTGCGCCTCGTTATTTTAAACCGGCAAAAAGAGAGGAGCGGCGGCCTGCACTTTGCGCGCAATGTCTGCTCGTGACAAAAGCACTTTTCGCGCGCGGCGGCGGTGTCGCGTTTTGAATGTAAGCATTTCGACGATTTTTTCGAAAATAACCGAGTCGCCCTTCCCCGTTAAACGGAACAGATTTTTCTTTAACAAGCTGCGGGGTGGGGGGCGGGACCGTGGAGCCAAAGATAAAGGAAGAAAAACAATAAAAAAGACTTGTAAGTGACACGAAGAAAAAGAGAGGGAATAAAGCTGTCGTCAAAGGCAAGAGCATCGGGGCCGAAAGGAGGAAAGGAGGCGGCTACGTACACCGCGGAAATTAGGTTAATGCACCGTCTGCCTCTCTTTCTCCGGCGGCGTAGCGATGCGTCGTTCAGTCTCTCGGAAGAAGCGAAGATCTAACACCAACACTCGGGCGACTCTCTCTCTCTCATTCTTCGTTAAATCACTTTAGCCTGCTCTTTGATCAAGGGGATAAAACACGGGCGAACAATGCACATTAAAAGAGCGCAAATAAAATTAAAAATGTTAATTTTTCCTTTAAAGGCGCGCGGGCCGCGGCACCTTTTTTTTTTTTTTTTTTCAAAATATCACTTTGCCCCGGGAACGTCATTATAACAAAATAGCCTTTTTATTATGCAAAGATGCTATTTAAATTCATGCACTTGATCGTTCCACGGTAAATCTTAACGTAAAGGCTTTAAAAAAGTATAATATTCTCATTCTGTCGAGAATAAATTTACGTAAAAACTCTTTGTCATTTGTAATGCAATACAATTTATGTTTTAAGGATGGCATTCTCTATACAAAAGGACAAAAAAAAATATCAATTTTAAGCTCGTTCGGCCGCCGAGCTGAGGGAAGAATTATACAATCCATTAAATTTATCGAGTTGGCAGATTCCGCGGCCATTATCCGATAAGTTTTATTTTAAAAAATCTATACAGAGTTTATTTTAAAACGCCGAGCGGAACGTGCAGATGCAGGCTTCGTTCGAGCTGATGCGCGAAATGCGAACGGGGGTGTTTGAAATTCGTCAGCTCGTTAGCTGCCTCGGCAATAAAAAAATAGAAGACGCGGATTCGTGCTAGCTTGCAAGCTTCAGGATTTTCCGGCTGCGAGCTTCGGGCGAGGCGGAGATTTCTCCGGCAATGAGAGCTCGGGACTTCAACAGGTTACGAAGAATCTTAATGTAATACGTGCTGTTTCGGAAACACGCTGCTTCCACGGCGAGATTGTGATATTTTTGGCGCGCTCATTTTATGTAGATTCAAAAAAATGAGAGACACGTGTAATTGTAAGTTATACTATTGGGCAGAAGGAAATTAATATCGTCGCGACTTTGCTCTCTAAATTTATGAGGCAAATTTTACTAATTGCATTAAAATGACGAAACGCAGAGAGAGAGAGAGAGAGGGAGAGGGGGAGAGAAAGAGAAAAAGAAAAAAAAAACAGTGAAAATCCCGGAGAATAATAATTCAAAGGAATTTTTCATCCTCAAGAGACGCGGTTACTCTCCAAAGGATACCCCGGCGCGGCTCCTCCCGGCGTTTTTTCATTCGGCTTGCTCTCTTTTGGCCATCGCGCAAAAATGCAATTTTCGAATCGAGGACGGCCGCCGGCCGGGATTAGCGGGGCTCGCGAGCCCGAGGAAAAATAGTCAATAATATTTTTTCATTAAGTCGGCAAGCGAGCCGGGCTCACGGGGCGTCTATTGAGACCGAGTGCGCGGGGCAATCAAATTATATTCCCCAGCGCAATCAACTTTGCGAGAAAACGAGAGAGAGAGAGAGAGCCGAGCCCGCGGAATTGTATGCATCTGAGACCCGCGCGCGTGAATCGAAGAATATAAATACGTGTACACGCGCGGCTCTCTGCCGGTTTAAACATTCGTCGCCGCCGCCGTTATTAAATTGGAAAAATCTGTATAGGCCGGGCGTATAACTCTTCCTCGGAAATTGAAACGGTTTCGTCCGGGAAGCCTTATCCGAGGAGGCTCGAAAATTCTCCGATGAATTATTCTCTGTCCTTTATCGCGAGGAGATTCGGCCGAAATAAAAGCCGACTTTGACGCACAATAATTAAGGAAATCCCCGACGAGCGAGAGGAAGTTTAAAAAGCTATTTACAAATTTAGCTCCTCCGTAGCGAAAGTTCGGGGAGAGGAGGCGAGATTACAGCAACCGTTCGCAAATAAATTCGCAAATGAATTCTTTGCTTTCTCCCTCTCCCCCCCCGCATTTGACATTGGCAGCGCCGGCGCCTCGGCTCGCTCCCGAGTTTATATATCTTGCCTATTTCATCCTAGCGGACGAGCCGAAAGTTTTCATCCGGGGGCGGCGGGAGAAAATTGAAACTGTAATTATTTTTCTTTGAGCTCTCGCCGAGAATTTTACTTGGGAAAGGGAGGGGGGCCGAGGAGCCGCGAAGGGACGCTTCCATTTCTGCGTCTTTGCCCCGTCCGTGCTCCTTTTGGCGGGAGGCGATTATTTTTCTCGTTTTCGAGTCCGTTAACGCGCGGCCGCTTATTTTAACTCCACAGGTGCCTGCGGAGCGAGGCGGCGAGAGCGATCTTTAAATATTCGGCCCGTAATAAGAGGTTCGGGCCGCGGAAAAAGTGCGCAGCGGCCTCTGATTAATAGGCGGCACGCGGCAAGAGTGGCCCCGCGTGTCCAATGGGCTAATGGCGCTCTAAAGTTTCCCTGCAGCCGTGATTAAAGCGCGAGAGGTCGGCTTTAGCCGAAAGTCTAATTAAATGAATTTCTCTACTTAGCGAGACACTTTGGCCGAGTGCCACTGTCATTATTAGCTCTCGCGGCCCCGCTTCCGGAATACGGAATCGGCCGGGGAATTGGTAAAATGATTTTTTGAGCCGCGCACCGCTCGAATAATCGTTGCCGCCTAGAGCCGGCTGGCCGATCGAGGGGCGACGGCGGCAGGGGCGTCGGAAAGGCCGTCGCCGCCGCGCCGCGAAATGGAAAAGTTTGGAATATTGGATTTCGGCGCTGGGAGGGTGCGAAGGGCGTTTCGGCTCGCGCGACACCCTCCGCTCTCTCTCTCTCTCTCTCTCGGTCCGCCGGCGATTTACGTAGCAAATGAGCGTCGGCAGCTAGGTTAGGCGCCGGGCCTAGTCGGAGTATCCGCGAGGCGGCCGACGAACGCCTACTCTACGCCGGGCGCATTATGTTTCGCTCGTAAAATCGCATCACGGAGGCGGTAAATGCAGTGTTCCGGCGTAATTCAGTTACCGCGCAGTTGTCCGCCGTCTCTCTCTCTCTCTCTCTCTCTCTCTCTCTCTCTGCTCCCTCGACTGCGCGCTGCCACGTGTACTTGGCCATTATCGCTGAAAGCACGGCACTCTCGATTATCGCCCCGGCGGCGTGCTGCTGGGCTGCTTGAAAACTGAAAACCTCCGATAATGCAGGCCGCTTAAGTAACCCGGCCTTACCCTCCATCTGCCTTCTGCCTATGGCTCCCTGCAAGACTGAAGCCTTCTCCCCCTCCCGCTGCTTCTGATACGAATTTTGATAGTCTAATCTCATTTTTTATCCACTCTGCTTGCCGCCGCGCGCACCTGATTATCGTTGTATTTTACATTTTCCAACCGAGTCTTAGGTTGTTGCCAGAGAATTTAAGAACACTTTCTCGCGAGCTCTTGGCGCGAGTAAACTTAATCTTTTACAATGAAGACGAACCATTTTGAGGAAAAGCAGTTTTTAGTCCATATCTTTTCGACGAGCAGAATCTTAAACGAAATATTCGAAATTTTTACCGGAAGATTGAATATGACAGAAATATTGATGTCGACTTTAGGTATTTTACGATGGTGATTGAATCGATGAAATTTTGGTATTAATTTGGTTCAATACGCGAAAAACCGTAGAAGGTTTCATGCATTTTTACGCCAGTTTTCATCCGTCGCGTTAATTTTTACTAAAAAAATTAGTCGACAACCATTGTTCGTTCTTATTTTAGTACTCAAATTTTATCGATTCAATCAAGTTGAAATTAAATTTGCTCCGACTTTGAGTCGATAAATTTAATTTCTTGATAATAAACATTTTAAATTTTTCATTTCAGATTATATAAAAGATTGAACTTTTCTTTTTGACACGGAAATGGCACCTTGGGGAAGATATGGGTTAATTTGTATTTATTTTTCAAATATTTGTTATCAAAAGACAGCGCATTTATAAACGAGATCACAGGAAGTGCTTCTTTTTTTTAAATAAAGTTATACGAGCAATATTATTTGCTTTTTCGCTTTTATAATGTTTGAATTAAATTTTAAAATAAATAAAATCTATAATTAATGCTCAGTATAACTGTAATTCTTGGAAGGAGAGTCTGAAAAATATTTTAAACAAACAAAAAGTATTCATAATTTATATTTACATTGAAACATAATTATTCTGCGAATAAAAAGTGTGTAAATGTTCGATAAAACCTTGTTGATAAAGTATCGCAATCAAATACATTACTACAATTAAAATGTGATTTAGGAGTTAATTGTAGAAAAAGTTACACCTGTATCATCTTTCTCTATTGTGCATGCTTTAGTGATAAGATTACTACACGGGCGAGTCGACGTGAAATCGGTCAGTGCTAAAAAAAAATTCTGCGGCAATCATGAAACCGTTAACTATTACCGTTCTCCTCTGCGTTTTCGCACTTACGGTATAAATTTTCTCGCATTTCTCGCACTAATTACATTTGGCAGTGTATATTTATAAAAATTTTCTTTTCTCTCGTTCCCCAACAGAGCCGTGCGGAATCCGATTTTGAAGAAGCTGCTAAAAATGTGCAATCTTGCCTTCAAGAAATTGGTATCAAGCCAGGAACCAAGGATATCACTCCGATTCAAAATAAATGTGGCATCGCTTGCGTCCTGAAATCTTTGAATTTGGTTAGTATTGATTTCCGCAAGTTCTATTATTACACGTGAAATGATAATCAAACATTTTTACAATACTAGATGAACCAAGATGGATCAATTAATGTCGAGGCCGTAGTTGCGAATAGTAGAGGCGTTACGCAAAAGGACGTGGAAAATTACATCGAAATCTGTCGGAAACAAGGTAACTTATATACAGTACTTTATTAAGCCCAGAGTTTAATTAATCTGACAAGCAACTACGGATTTTACAGTTGGAGAGGACGTTGATCCGAAAGTCTACCACTGCGAAATGGCAGTCTGCCTTCAAGAAAATGATTTTCTCATGAGTGTATAATAAATAAAGCAATTTTCGTACGCCTTCTCATTGGTAAATAATTGAAACAATTTCTCTCAATCCCGACGAATCTTTCAAAACTTTAATGGTTAATAGCGACGAGCGCGCAGAATTGTAACAGCCTCGGAAGTACCCGAGCTGTTAGTACAGCACTACTCTCGCACTCAGCCGTAAGTTTACACAGGTGTTTCTCAAATTGGCATTTGTCTTGCGAAAGGATCGAGCTCGCGTTTAAAGCGCGAGTCGTCGGCGCGAAACGACGCGCGGGGGGGATAAAAGTGTAACTAGCGCCTGTATATTCGCCGCGCTGCTTATACGGGGCTGGGAGGAAAATATGAGGAGAGCGCCTGTGGCTGAAGTGCGCAGGCCCAATGTCGCTCTCGGTGCACGTCTAGCTCTCGCTATCTCGGCCATTGCCTGACGGCAGCTCGCGCCGCGAGAGGGAAAAATAAGCGCGCCGCGGCGCCGCGGGCATTTCAAATTCACGCGCGCATAAAGCTAAGAGCCGACGGAGGCGGTAACCGCTTTATCGCCCGGCCATCGGCGCGAGACCGTCCCCGCAAGACGCGCCGCGCGCCCAAACCAGAGAGATTCCGCTGCTCCGAAACGGCTGTAACCATCGCCGGCATTCATTCGCGCTCCTGCTCTTTCCGTTCGACTTTTCTCCTCCGCCGCCGCCGCCGAGGCTCCTTTTTTTTACGATCGACGACTGGAAGAGCGCTCCGCAGTCAACACGTCTGCGAAACGTATCCTCCGCGCGCGCGCGGCAACGACCGCCGACTGGCAAAGCTCACTTGCCCCCCCGTTATATCGTAAATCTTGTATACGACGGAGCTTTATTTTACCCTTATTGTTTCTCGTAATTCGTCGATGACGCTCTAAAGCAAAGTTTAATGATCCGCCGCTTCGGAGTTGAGGATCCCGCGGTGCTCGGCGCGCTTGTTCATTGAAAAGCACGTTCCTCTTTAAACTTTATCAGACCCAACGGAAAGCGCGCAGGCGAGGGGAGTCGCCGCGAGACAAATCAGGGCCCGCGGCTCGGCGGTTGTAAATCCGAAGAAAAGTTTAATTAAAAGGCTGCGGGCAGCTCCTGGCAGCGGTCCGCGTATGGGAATTCGGAGCATCGGGGATCGGGGATACATACGGACTCTCTCTGTCTCTCACTCTCTGCCCGGAATGATTCATCCCCCAGCGGTTATTTTCGCATTACCGGAGGACGGGCTTCTCTATCTCCCGCGGCCTCTCCCACGAGAATTCCTTTTTGATTCGGCGAGAGGGAGGCAGCCTCGGGTAGATCGAACGACCGCCGCCGCCGCCGCCGCCGCCGTTGCCGCGCCACTCCGTCATTTTCGCGTTAACTATGTCAGTTATGAAAATTCTACGCGTTCCGGGGCGCTGCCGGGGCACTGCCGGGAAAACACCCAGCCCGTCTATATACACTCGCTCATCTATCAATTTGCCGAGAGTGCCTGCCGCGGCGGCGCTCGGCGGTCCTGTAATATTGATGTAACGCCCGGCGCTCATTACCGCTAATGTCTCGATTCTCACTCTCGGCGCGCGAGGGAGAGCAAAAAGGAACTCATTCCTCTCCTCCTGCCTCGGCGCCTCGCCGCGATTGATGCGTCTTTCATCTGCCCCGGAGAAGCCTTCGTTTTCCTTCGTCGTTTTTAACGCGAAAGCTCCCGACTGAACTCTCTCTCCCTGCCCCGCGGCTGCTTCGTTAATCCATTTCGCGAGTTTAGATTCGTAATGGAATTTCAAAATTTACAAAACAATTAAACTAAAATGGATGGCATTGTTCGCGGCGTTAAACTGCCAGGCGCGAATTACAAATGAGAGATATGTCGGTCGCGCGCAACACGGTTTTCGTTTCTGCCGAAATGACTTGCGGGCGCAATAGCGAGAGAATAACCGGCTGATAATTGGGAATCAATGGCGCGGGGTGGAAAGGCGCCACTTGGCTCGCAACGAGAGAGAGAGAGAGAGCCTCGACGCGGCGAAATAACGAAGCAAAAACGCGCAAAAAGACAGTGCGCGACGGCGGCGGCGGCGGCGTAATTAAAGCTCGCTTTTTTTTTCGACTCTCGCGCACATGCTCGGGCGGCCTAAAGGATGTCAAGTGCGTCTGCGGGCGTTGCGCATAATGGCAGACGCGCGTAGGGGGAGCAGGCGCGCGCAGGCCTCGAGTGTGCAGCGCAGGCAAAGCCGTTTTTGCGGTCGAGATGAAGCCTAGCGGAGCGAGCGTAAGTCGATAGGAGGCTGTCGGCGGCGAGATGTTCCCGGGAGCGGGGGGGGCGCAGCTCTGCCGCCGCTCTATTTAGCCTTTGCGCGGAAGGAGGCCATAATCGCGCCGGGCGCAATCGTCGCTCTCGCAAGGAGAGAGAGAGAGAGAGAGAGAGAGGGGGCAAAAGGCTCGTTGCGCGCGCGAGACCGACCTCGTCGTCGCGGCGAGCCATCGCGGGGATGTCTGAAAGCGGCGCTCGTAAGTGGATTAGAGCCGCGGCAAAGGTGGCCAAGGGCCGGAGAATCGAGGTATTAATTCCCGCGATCCACATAATTCGCCCGCGGAGCCGTAAAAGACGAGGAGAAGATCTCTCGGGCGCGGCATTGGGAATTCAATAGCGCGCCTGTCTGGCATTGCCGGGGGAGGGACGTAGCCGCGCGCGAGATAGCGCTCTCTGCGGTGCGCGCGCGAATCGCAATTACAAGGCCATTCCCGGAGATTCAGCCGAGCATAAAAGGTAATCCAGCGGCCCCGCGCCGCTCCCAAGCCTATTATATACATATACACAGAGAGAGAGAGAGAGGCGAGCCTCGCGCTGTGTACATCCTCTCGTCTCGCGTCTTGGTCCTTTGGCGCGTTGGGTTAGCCGGCGCGAGCACGACGGCGGGGGCGCTGTCACCCTGGGACCGTTTATAAGAGCCTCCGGCCTCCGCAGCCGAGATTATTAATTGTAATTAAATTCAGGCAAGCGGATCAGAGCAGCGCCGGGGAGCGAGCCAGCTTTAAGGGACTAATTTATACTTGCTCGCGCACGCGGCCGCGTCGTCGCCGTTGGCCTTTTTACGCATTCAGACACTTTTTAGCCCGTTTTTCGGATATTTCCCGGCTCTCCCGCGGCTGCGCAATCGCTATTTTTGCGTGGCCGCGGCCCCCTTAATTAGCTCGGCGCGCGCCCGTTTAATTAAACAACTTTGCCCGAAAATTGGCCCCCCCATTATAAACTTCGGCAGCGCGCGCGGGCAACTTTGCTTATAATTATGAGATCGGTCTTAAAAGCGTCGCCCGATGAAAATTGAATCGGCATCGATTGGCCGGCCGCGCGGCCCCGCCGAGTTTGGGATTAGGATTAATGATATTGCAATAAAGTTGCCGACTCTGGAAAGCGGGTCAGGCGGTCCGGGCGCGTTATGATTATTCTCGGGTATTTCCGGCAGTTAAACGGGCGTTCTCGTTTGCGGAGAAAAAGGAGGCCGATCGCAAAGTTTCGTTTGACATTGGATGTATTGGCGAGGCGATCGAGTGCGCCATTTTAAATTGAAATCCACGGCGCGGCGGACTGGGGCGCATTCTGCAAACAGTTTTCACGCCGGCCCGAGCACCGATGAACAATTACGCAAGTTTTGGCCCGTTTGCTTTGCTCCTCCTCTCCTGCGTACAAAAGCGCGCCTAGTGCAGAGAGAGAGAGAGAGAGAGAGAAACGCGAAGCCGAACAACAATAACTCTGTCTGAGCAGGAGCAATTATTATACAGAGCAGCGGGGATATTGAGTTTAGTGGGCCGGTAGTAATGAAAACATTGGATTCCGCAAGAGCAACAACTCGTTGCAGCGCGACGACAGTGTCGGCCAGCTGCGGACGGATCGAGAGGATCGCGCGATTTCCGCGGAGCATGATAGCTTTTTCGAGTACGTCGGCACATAGAGAGAGAGAGAGAGACCCGGAGGCGGGCCCCGCGCTACTTGGAGAGGCAGCGGCGCCGACAGTTTTATTGAAAGGACGTGTACGTACCCGGGCCATCGAAGCAAGCGGCTGCAATCACGACTGCGGTTAATAATACGAGTCCGCAATCGGGCAATATCGGAGTTTCGAGCAAGGCGCGCGCGTGTGCGTGACGCGGTCGAGGGCATAAAACCGCGAGCCCGCTGCGAAAATCAGACGCGAGCGGGGAATCGAGGATCCTCGTCGGCCGTATTTGCCCGAGCCATCGAAATATCCTCGACTTTTCAGCTGCTCCGCTGACGTGAAAATAAGCTTTGCCCATCAGCCGCCGCCCCCCCTCGACTGTACGCGCGACTGTCCGTCGGGGGCAGCGACGCAATTGTAAGCGGCCTTTGCCACCGTTTGCGGTCCCCGCTCGCCAGTCGAGCCGGCCGACAGAGCTGCCACCGCGACTCTGACTGGGTTGTAAGCGTCGCGTCGATCACTCGCCCGCAAGCAGCGGCAGGGCCGGACCTCGCTACGAAAATAACTCGCCGATAAAATCGCTGCCGGGCGCCGAGATCGAGCGACTCTCCGGATTTTTTTGGCCCCCGACAAATTCATTGTGCTGAAAAACGAGCCTTCTTCCGCGTTAAGCTCACATTTTTTTATACCAATTTTGCCCCGGGAAATTCAATTTTTCGACTTTGCACACAAAGTCTCGACTTCAAACATAATTATGAACTTTGTTTGAACGGCTTTGATTAGTTGTAAACTAGGATAATATGATATTCACACGCATTATATATATAACGTAAGACGACGCCGTCTTTGAACGTAACGAGTTTAGAAGCGTGAATTTGAATTTTACCTCGCGAGACATTGTTAAAATTATTAAATAGATTGCTAATTTTGCAGCCTTATAATCAAATAGACTGCGGAACGGGTTAATAATGCTGTAATAATGTACATTTAAAATTTCCGACCTCTTTTTTGCCCGCCTTTGATAGACTGAACTTTTAATTAAAGCTGCTACATCGAGTGTCCATATTAATTTTCGCCCGTTATTCAACTGCGTCGTGTATATAAAATGTGTATTAAAAACAAGAGGGTACTCTGGACTCTGGTTAAACTACGAATCATACAGCCGCGTGATTGATCGGCCGGAATATCTCGGCAACTGTTACGGTTGTTTAAAAGCAGAGTTCTCGCATCCATCTACGTTTGCTAAATATAATATCCAAAACACGGAATATCGTTCCTCATTCATCAGCTTCCGGACGAGATAGCTTAATTGAAAAATGAAAAAGCTCGAGCTAAAGTCTTCACTTGTTTATACTTAACAATGTCCGTTTCGTCGTTTTTTTTTTATATATATATTCTTTTTCCGAAAGTAGAACAGTGTTAAAAATATACTATTCGTGGATTTAGCGCAAAAGTATTGCGCCTCGATTCAAAGTTTTTCAAATTTCATTAGCAATCGATAAAAGTTATTAAGAGAAAATATCGGACGAGAGAGTTAGATTACGCTGATCAAGAGAAAGTATATTAAGTCTCGAAGGTGGAACGGGCAAAAGTCGCGGCATCATCCCACCTAGTAATTTCGAAAATTGTAAAAGTACCATCAGTCACTAAATTGATTGGTCCGTCGAAGGGAGAGCAGACGATGATCGCGCCTAGGTGCACCGGGTAGGAGAGTCGCCTAATGTAAGCAGGTTCGACGAGGCGCCGGGGCTGGTTGAAAGGTTAATACGGTTAGTCGCCTCACTTTAGCGGCCGACGCCGTCCCCACTGGAGAAGCGCGGGGCGCGAGCTTTGCGCCGCTACGCAGCAGCTGTTTCTCGCACATCGACACTCTGCAGATAGATAAAGAGTGACGAAGGGGAGAGAGGCGGAGGAGCGGAGGCGCTCTCGGCTCGGGGGCCGAAGCGATTTAGTAAAATGGCTTGAAAATGCAATTATCGACTCTATAGGTGCGCCCTAATGAATTGCTAGCGTTATCTGAACGGCCAACGGATAAAAGGAGGGACAGCTCCCATCCGCAAGAAGAGGAGCTGCCGCCGATGTCGGCTGAAAAAAAAAAAAAGAGTCGCAGAAAAATGGCGATTATCAAATACGACGCGCCGATGAAAGAAAAAAAGAGAAAAAGAAAACTTTCCCAAATCGCTTTCCGTTCCATTAGCCCGGGGCGCCCCCATTATTAATACTAGATTTATTTTCGACAATAGAGGCGGAAAAGTGCTCCGGTCCGAGTGGATCTTAGAATAAATTAGCGAAAACGAGCTTTTAGAGTCGAGGCGACGTTGCCGGTGGATATAAGTATACGAGTCTGGCTCTGAAACATGGCGAAATGTATTATATCCAGGTTAGTTTCAGGCCATGGGTGGTTGAGCAGCCCGCAGACGCTTACCAACGTCACGTAGGAGCTGTTGAGACGTTTCAGACAAGCGTTGATCGAAACTCTGTTTACACTGACGTCGACATCCTACGCCGCCCAGCCAATTGAGCAGCTAATGTAATATATATAATATCTACATCGCACGAAGCAAGTAGACGATATTGCGTCGTCATTTTCCCCCGTCGTTTTATCGAATTTATCGTCTCGTAAAAAGGCCTCGCGTTTTTCTTTGCACTCTTTTATTCGCGTTATATTTCGTTAATGTGCGAGCAACTGCTCGTTCGCGCGTCAGCTTTCGAAATCGGAAAAGGCTCGGAAATATTTTGCGCGAAAATGCACGTTTTTCGGCGAGAGTGCACGCAAGATTGGAGCGGACACATTTACCTTTTTACTCGTACATCGCGCATTATTACATTGAATTAATTAAAGCCATATATATATATTCTCCGCCGCTCTTTCCGTGAAAATCATTTTATCCCTTTTAATGGAAAATGGAGGGAACGAGGCGTTCAAGGCGTTTATTACGAATTTAATGGAGGCTTCCCGAATATTAGCGAAAATAAATAACAGCGCAGCCCTTTTACATGCTGCCGGATCGCAGGAGGAACGAGGAACGACAGCCGACAGGAAGTTATTGCAAAGGAGATAAGCTCCGGCGACGGCGCGAGTGCGAAAAATAAATCAGTGCGGCGCGCGGTGTTTGCCGGTGAGTTTCTCCGTCTAAACAGAGTTAGGACGGGCGAGCGAGCGTTTTGTGCGGGCGGCGCTGAGCTAGACATTAAAATTGCAGAATTCGATTTCCTCGGCGAGCGGCGGCGGGCCATAGACGTATAACTCATGGAAGTTGCCCTGCAATATACACGCAGACGGGTTTGCAGGGAGGTTTGCAATGGGAGAGCGCGCGGCGCGCATGATGCATTATGTCGCGCTTTGCTTTGCGAGGGCGCGCTTCTTGCACGGACAAGTTTCCGGGCTCGCGCGCGATCCGGGGAAGTTGGGGCCCCGTGGCTGTTCGAAATTCTGGGATACGCGCGACCGAGGGCGCGAGGCGAGAGAGTCAAGCCGGCCGTTACGGGCCGCGCGCGACGCTCGGCAAGAATTATAGCGAGGCTCTCTTACTCGGCCCGCCGCCCGTAATGCCAACTTGCATTCTCAACTTCGCGACTCGCCGGAGCGACTCCTCGTTTTCTCCACTCCCGAGGACCTTCTAATTTCCAACTTGCTCTCCGCGGCGAAGGCGCAAAAATCTCTCTCCCCCCCCTGCAAAGTCGCGCCAAAGACTTTCCTAATTGTTTTGTCCCCGCTCGTGATTGCCCCTGCACGCGCCGATTCCCCGCCGCTCTTGGCGGGAGCATCTTTTGCACTTGCCCTAATTGCAGGAGAGGACGCTTAATTATACCGGCGCGCGGAGCTCCTATTCGAATCGGCGATAACGACTTTTCGCTCTGTCGCGGCGCCGCCTAATTTACCGTGAAATCTCCTTCGTTGTCGCGAGCGAAAAAAAAAAAAAAAAGGCTCGATTTCGTCGCCGCGGCCGAGGGAGAATTAGCGAGGGCGCATATACCCGCGTGGCTTTGCGCCATCGGCGGAGCGCGCCAGTCCCTCCGGATTAGATCCGAATTGACCGACGGCCTTCAAATTAGCCAATTATGATCCGCCGCGCGCAGATCTCTAATTACGAGTGCCGCGATAACGCGGCGCGTCTGTGCGCGCGTAAATAAGCGCGCGCGCCGCGCGCCCTATTCGGCTTATACACGCTTCGCCGCGCGTACGGCAGATCGAGCCATTCAAGATCGAACGATTGACGTTTACCGCGGCTTTTCGCCTGATGGCCCGCGCGAATTCATTCGCCAAACGGACGGCTTAATTCCCACCACCGATTCTCGCTCGGACTCTTTACTTTTGAGTCTCTCCTCCTTTTGTCCCAACGAAGCGGAGCAAGCTCTCCTCCGGGGCGGTTCGAGATAACCCTCGCGACGTCTGTCTCCGCGAAGTTTGCGCCGCTCCCAGCAGTGCTGTGTGCAGCGCGGCTCGCTCTCTTTCGCGGCGATTGCCGCCACCGGAGCGGTATAATAATAAAGAAAAATAAAATAAGCGCTCTTCCACTCGGAGGCGGGGGGAGGCGCTCCTTTGCATTGTTCGCCTCGTCGGCGAGCTCGTAAAGCGAGAGAGAGTGATTCCATCAAAGTAGTTTCGAGCGCGCAAAGCGTTGGGCAAACATTTCGCGGCTAAGATAACACTGCGTTCGGCGATTCGCGCGCGCGGAGGGGGGGCAGGGCTAACCGGCCGAAATAGCTCGAGAACTTTGTTATCGGAAAAGTTTAACGAGTTAAAAAGTACAAGCGGCCCGCCGCAACAGTGGCCTTCCTCGGCGCGGCGCGAGGGAGCTCTCGCGATTTCCAATTAAAACGAGAGCAGCGCCAGCGCCCGCTTTGACTTTGGCTCGCGGCTGCGGGGCTCTCGGGCCGCTCGCGAGTCGACGATCGTCATTAATCCCCATGAACCGGCTCGTCCGTCTTAATTAGCTCGAGGGCAAGGTGGCGCGACTACATGAAATCGCGCTCGCCGCCGCCGACGCCCTCAAAAAGGAGTATGTCTGGCTACACGGCCAGGAGAGGTCTGAGTGTGCCCGACTTTGCCGCCTGCCTGCCGCTTTTTATGCGCTCTCTCTCTCTCTCTCGCAGCCTTTTCGTTTTTAGCCTTTTCACCTTTTTTTCACGGTCTCATGTGCATTAGAGTGGGGGGGCCTTTCTGTCACCCCCCCCGACTAATGGCTGCGGGGCTCTCAACGCCGAGATCCTCAAAAATTTCCTCACTCCGACGTAATCTAATTTCTAATTAGCGATTTCTCTGCACTGCCCTACTAAAAAGTCCACCTGCGCGCAGAGCCCGCCTGGCAACAGAGAGAGAGAGAGAGAGCTCGGAGACCTTTTTTCAAATGACTCTCATTATTTTGAAACATTCACTCGAAAACCCGGCGAAACTCTGTCGCCGGCGAAACCTAAACTTTTGAATTTCCGCGCCCCGAGTCGGGAGACTCGAAGTAATAAAGCCGCGGATATAATTGTCGCGTGTCGGCTGTTTAATGCTCGCGCGGCTCTCGCGCACGGGTCGCCGGGCGACAATACGCTTTCGACCCGGTTAAAGAGCGCGAAACAATTGCGCGCGACGCGACACAAGAGCGGTCTCTCTCCCCGGAGCAGTTTTCGCGAGAGCATCGCGAAAATTGGGCCGGCGGCGGAGGGTAATCGACGGCTCGAGCCCGATGGGAAAAAGGGCCGCCGCGCGTATATCTCCCGATCGGAATCGCGCGGGGCGCGAGCGTAACCGTAAAATAGACGACAGCACGCGATGATAAGCGGCCCGAGCGGCCTAATGAAGACGCATGGCGAGCGGCGCGTTAACCCCGTCGCGCCACGCAACGGCGCGGCGCGCGCTGCCGCTCGTCGCTCTTTTATTTTTCGAGGCTCTCTCGCTCGCGAACCTCAACGTACGCGGAGCCTTCCGCGCGAGATCGGCCGCGCGTGCTCGAAAAGCGCTTTGCTGAGCAAAGCACTTTTCCGCTAACAGGGCGCTCGAACGATATCTCCGCGATTCGAATATCGAGGGTCGCGGCTGTCGCGAACGTTGCAGCTTCGATGCCGAGGAGACGCCGTCGGCGTCGCGTGGAATGCCGGCTGCGCACCCGCGCAGAAGAGTCTCTTGCTTTTCTGGCCCGGCTCCGCACGCATCTGTATACTTGGCTCTGCGGGAGGCTATAACGTACGCGCACGTACGTGCGGCGGCACGCTCGATTATCCGCGACATCGATCTTCCCGAACAGAAGGAGCAACGGGCTGAAAGAAATAACTAGCCTGCGTCTCGTTTTTCCGAGCGCCTTTTTACGCAGCGAAGGATTGCCCTTAACGAGACGCGTATTTTATGAATATTACAGGAGAATGAAATTTTAATTAGTTCGATATTGGATTAGATTTCGGGAGATAAAAGGGCCCCCGAAATTGGATGGAAAGCGGCGAGGGACACGCAAGAAAGATGACGGTAAGGTGATATACGGCAATCCATTAATAAACGCACGTGGGACTGGCATTTGAAGAAAAGCAAATTCGAGATAGGCGTATATACTATATATATATATATACGTAGGGAGGGCGAGAGGGAAAGCCGTAGGACGGACTTAATTGAAGCGCCGCGCCGTACAACATAAGGTCGGCAAGTTAATATTGGAGGGCGGTTGCGCGCCGCAAGGGAATTAATATAGATGGATATGAGTTATCTATGAGTACCGCGCTCTGCCACTGACGTGTATGACTCTCTCTCTCTCTCTCTCTCTCTCTATCTCCGCGCGTCGCGGGGAATCGCCGCCGCTGACTGTTGACGAAACGTCTAACCGACGCGAGACCGCACGATATTAACCGAACTAATTCGCTTCTTTTAAATATTTACAGCGGCAGATTTTGTCGATTCATCCGCGTTTTTTTTTTTTTTTTTTTTTTTCGTATCAAGTATCGAAGGCTGATATCAGGGGATTCATTATGTGCCCTTCTATTACCAAGTCAATATTGGTGCGCCGAAGGCTCGTCAATAAAAAATCTCGTAAGCGCATAATGTGGTTCAAATATTTATCGTTCCCTTTGAAGTCCGAAAGCGACTGCTAATGACTTTTCATTGCGTTCGCAATTTGATTATCGAACTTTTAGCGCGCGCCGAGCACATGCGAAATATTTTATTTAACGATTCATCGGTAAAAAAGTTCGGCCGGATGAAAAAAAAAAAAAAGAAAAAAGAAAAATAACAAGTACACCGTATAACTAAATTATGAAATTGGACGTAAACGGCGAACGTCTCGCGGGGGAGAAAAAGCTTTTTAAAAAAGCTGACAGAGTTTTTCAGGTGGCGCGCGGAGGCCGGCTATATAATTTAAGTCGAGAGAGCATTCAAGTTTACAAGGCAACAAAAACTTTTGCCGCGCCAGTTTTCGGACGTTGAAAAAGTTTTTTTACGATCTCCGGATTCCTCTTTAATCCATTTTTGAATTGCTCGAGAAGGCAGATAAATTTTATTTTAAAACGCGTTAACGCCCGACCGTAAAACTGTTGGACAATTTATCGGGGGCTCGGCCGGGTAATTGAAAAGAAGGAGGCGGCGGGCATGCAGTTGGGGGGAAGCGAAAGGTAAGCGAGTCGCCGGCGATATTAACAATACTCGCGGAAGCTGCTCGTTTACTTAGCCTCGAGATATACATCGGCGCAATAACGGCGACATCTCTCTCTCTCTGGAAGGCAAATCGAATTCGGGCCGGCAAAGCACTCCGTCCGGATGCCGGCACTGGCCATTGAAACCGCTCGTCGCGCCGCTTCCCGGATTGCCGCGGCGGCGGCGGCGCCTTTGATCAGCGCGACGAGCATCGGAGTAATCTCATCGCAATCAACTGCGCCGCAGAACTATTATTGCTAGTCAAGTGCACGCGGGCTGGCTTCTCGCGTGTGCGGCGGGCGCGCGCATGCGTTTTCCTGCGTGCTTAACATGCATTACGAGCCGCGCGGCGCTTAGACGAGAAAGAGAGAGAGAGAGAGAGAGGGAGGGAGAGGCCACTCCGATCCAATTATGCCGAATGATTGCGGGACGAGTGCGCTCGCGGGCCTCAAAGCCGGCCGCGGCCGCTCAGAGTTCGACTTTGCGACTCGTATATTAAATTTCTAATCGCTTTGCCGATGTGTATCTTGGAAAAAGTGGAGATATGCGCGCGAGTGCTCGAATTTCCGCTAAATGGAGGAGAGCTGCGAGGCTGAGCGTAAATTAGGATTTTCCAGGTCGAGCGGTCCGCGCCGACTCGGGCCCCCCTCCCCCCGCGGCGTAATTAACGGCCAGCTACCACTTTCGAGGATGGAGGCATTAATCTGCGACCCCCATTGATTGTGTTTCTACTGCAGAGCGGCTCTATATATACCTATATACCTGTCTTCCGCAGTGAAATTCTCACCTTCTTATCTATTGCTCCTAACTTGGTCACAGGGATAAAATACATTTCGTTCCAGGAAAACATTCGCCTCTTTTCGCTCCGCCCTCCGCTTTCTCCTCGAATATATTCACGAGAATTACAAGCATCTTGATAGTTTTCGAAGAAAAGAGAAATAAAAAGGACGCGCGGCTCCCCCCCCGGCTAAGATCCGACTGCGCTTGATACATTTCATTACGGAACTTTTTATTTACTTTCGAGAGCGAAATTTATACTTGGGGAGTAAATCGTAATTTTTTGCAATCATTGGGAGAAGCGTCAGTTTTGAGAGTGTAAAAAAATTTCTTGCTCAAAATTTCATTAAAACGTTCGTTCGAAATTTCATTTTGCTTTTTCAGACACTTTTTCCGGTGAAAAGATTATTGCAAATAATAGAAAGGTATAAAATAAATTTTGAATTTAGTATTCAATACTAAACGAATG
>UCOM01002026.1:0-31691 GCA_900474385.1 Ormyrus pomaceus | reverse complement strand
TCATCAAATGATGCTGAGTTTTGATTTTTCCACTGTATAAAGTCATTATAAGTTTTTAGATATATACTTTTAGATTTAGGTTGTAACAAATTATTCATAACAATTGTGCTTCACTTTCAAAGTCACGAATAAGCATTTCAGAATCAAAGTTTTCATCGTCAGATGATTCAGATGATTGACTTTACTTGATTTAAATAAAAATTTTAATTATTTACTTATTTATTTTAAAGTAAATAATTTACCTAAAATCTTAAATCAAAATTTTTTTACATAAATTCACGGTCTGAAATTAGTCTACTGTCTGTATCTATAAAATTCAAAATCAGCGAACCAATCACGTCGCTGTTTCAGAGGCTTCACAACATTCGGCCATCTATTTTTTAAGACAGGATAAAAATATTTAAAGATGCGATTTAAAAAAAAGTTACCTATATAGCCCTCGACTTTCGGCTCGAAAGTTATTTGACTAAAAAAACCAAGTGAAAGTCCCGGAGCACTGCAGAGCCTTAGAATGATTTACCAATACAGTCTCAAGTTTGAGGGTAGGAGGGACTATACCTGGCGCGCGCCGTTTCCCAGCCATAAATCATAGTCCGCGCTTTACTGCTCGATTGTCGCAGAGATATCAACTATTGGGAAATTCCCATTTTACCAGTCGCTCATGTAGCCGACTTCTAATGGTTTGCATCTTAACAATGAGGGGCAGCTAAATGACATCATGTTTAGCATTTCATTTGCAGATGCCGAGTAATCTGGTTTTGCAGACTGACCAGATATGTACTGGTTCGGAAGGTCCCGCGTAGGTGTGTAGGCATATTGTTGCTGACTACTGTCCTTCTGAGCTTGAGGAATTAATGATTGATTAGCAACCATCATTGCGCAATCATTGCGGTTCGGTACCATTGTATTTCCCATGGTGGTTTGTATTGGTGCGCCGATTGTTTTTTGAATCTTGTTATCCTGCTGAGGCTGTGGAATCAATAATGGTTGATTAGCAACCATCATTGCGTAATCATTGCGGTTGGGTACCATTGTATTTTCCGTAGTGGCTTGTATTGGTGTGCAGACAGTATTTTGAATCTTGTTATCCTGCCGAAGCTCAGGAATCAATAATGGCCCCTCCGGGACCCTTGTATTTGCCATGGCGACTTCTGTCTTTACGAATGGCATCGCTTCGGCATTCACAGCGTCCTTTTGCGATGCGATCATGTTATCTTTCATTTTATTCATATCCTTCTTATGCTTCATTCGTCTGTTTTGAAACCATATTTTGACTTGCCGCTCTGTAAGTCTCAAGTCGCGAGCAATCTCGGTGCGTCGTTTCTTATGTAAATAGGTAGAAGAATGAAACTCTTTTTCCAGCTCCAATGTTTGGAGTTGAGAGTACGTCTGTCGCGTGCGCTTCTGCCCTGCGCCAGTACAGTTTCCTGTAATGAGAAAAAAAAACACAAATAAATTTCAAATTTAATTATTATTTATAGTTAACATATCTATACTTGTATTCTTTTAAATAGTTATATAAATGTCATAAATAATTTTATAAAAAAAAATTTTTAAAATTTTAAAAGTAATAAAAAGTAATTTATAATATTAAGAAATTTAAATTACCTTTATTTGGTTTCATCCATGAATAAGCTTCTTTAAATTCTGTATTGTTTTCACTCTTGTCATTGAGAGACATGTTTTTTGTGTTGTTATTGTTATTTATATTGATGCCATCTTTAATCCCATTAAATCCTGTGTTCGCAATATCGAAACCAACGTTTGGGGATGCAGGTGCTTGTCCGCACGGAGAAATGTTGCCCGTGACATTATTATTAACTGCACATCCTGCGATCATCCTTTCGTAGCCGATTTTCGGAGACACAGATGCTTGGCTGTGCATGCCATTGTTCATAGCAGTAACGCCATTTTCTATTGGCTTTACATTTTGAAAAGCAACGTTCGAGCACGTAGGCGCTGGAGCATTATTTTCTGTTTGTATAGACGCATAACTATTATAATCTCCGTTATTACACGTAAGCGATGACGAAGAATCGTAACTCGACACCGAAGACGGAGATACTCGAAAGCCCTCGTCCGGTGAAGTACAAGGTGCTGGTACGAAGTTTGCACAAGGTCTGTAATGCTGAGCAACGTATTCTTTGCCGTGTCTCAAAATTGATTCTAAATATGTAGTTTGCTTTGGCACGCTATTTTGAGTAATCGGATTTATACTTGGTTGATTGCACATGTTATAAGAATTATTTACGGGCGGAGTTTGATAAAATCCGGGATTCGGAAACATCGAGTCCGTTTGCTGAGCAAACACTCTTGGATCCATTTGATGATATGGGTAGTATCCGTAATTTGCCATTTTCAAACACGCACTAATCACTTGCACACATAAACAGACTAGTTTTATCTTACACTTAATCAAGTTTTTTGCCGGTAGGCTTCACTAAATACGTCCGGTCTCGATTTAAGAAGCCCGAGGACTTAATTTGCTAAGAGACGTATTTGTTAAGACTTGATTTGTTAATAAGATACGTTTCTCTCTATATGAATAACTACACTCCCTCTAGGCACGTCCTAGCTCCAGCTTGTTATTCCTTACACTGAAGCAAATTCTTTGCCGGTCGGCTTGGCTAAATACGTCCTGTACCTGGACACGGTTTAAGGAAACTAAAATCTTAATTAAGAGACGTTCCTAGGTGGACTCCACCTAGACAGACGCTAGCCGAACTACTGTACCCCCAGCAGCGGGGCTTGGAGTGTCGCCACGTGAAAGTGAGTCCCCATAATAAGCCAACTTTCAGTTAGTGGGGGGTGTTCTGCCAACAGGCAAGCTACCCCGTCGGGCCTCTTTTTGTCCCTCCTTCTGCCTTTTACAGCCTCTGCCTGGAACACGGAATTTCCCACTATGGACGCGTGCGGGGCACACGCTACCTTTGCCCCGGAGAGGGGGAGGGGAGGGGGGGGATGAAAACTCCCTTCTGTATCAGCTGCCGCGATTGCCACCCCCGTGAACGTGAAAGACACATACCCCTCCCACTATTAAAGCCATTGGCACATTGAGCCCATATTGAATTTACCCGCGGATCGCGACAATAGAGTTTCGGCTGCTGCCGCTTCTGCTGCTGCTACTGCTGCAGGGGAGAGTAAGCGGGGGGTAAGACCATGTGTTCACGATACAGACGCTGCCCGCCAGATTTTCACGTGAGATACTGAATGGGGCGGACTTCCGAGGTGGCTAAAAAGGGAAAGAGCTCGGTTTTGCGCTTTTTTGCTCGGCTGAGCGTCCTTTTTTTTGGTCTCTCTTCTGATGCCGACGAGCCTCGAATTGGCCGAAAGCATTCTAGCAGTTGACGATGAATCCATTCTAATTACATGTCGTTCATGTGATTCAAATTGTAATTGCGGAGTCATTTTTGGTCTGGAATTTAAAATATTAATTTAAGGCTTTATACTTTTATGAAAGTGTATTTAATTTAATAAAATGTTTTGATTATTGAAAGTATTTTCAAATTAAAGTAAGAAAAATAATGAACATAAATTTTGGTGTTTGCAACATTAACAAATCTGTAAGCGCTTCCAAAACAATATCCCATTTTACAGCTTCAAATCAATCGCCGAATTAGAAATATTTTTTAAGGCGCACACGCCGCGTCACTGGGCGAAAGCGCTTATATCCGCTAAATGCGCATAGGCCAATAATTATGTAACCTCGGAAATAAAGTCAGCAAGCGAGAACGATACCTACATGCGCACCGCCCATTGAATCCCATAAACGCTGCACCCCTCGAAATCTCCTTCTCTCCCTTGCGATCCCCGAGAGAAAACGAGCGTGCGATTATTATTAATTATATCGGCGAGTAGCTGCGCCGACTGCCTTTTTTTTTCCTCTTCTCGCGAACATAAATGCATGCGCGTGTCTGGACCTCGGACATCGGCGAAAGACCATCAATCACGTTTTTTTTTTGCCAAACGCGTCGCTCGAAGACCGCTTCGCTATTTACATGATGTCCGCGACGTAGTTGATGATCGTTTCTTTATGGATAATTATTTTGAACGGATGTCCACGAGTATTCTTTATCGACTGGTCTCTTGCTCCTTTTGTTAAAGAAATTGTTTAAGAATGATTCCTATCCTATTTTTGCGGCAATGAGTTCATTTAACACCTTCTATTTAATTACTGTACTATAGCTATATAACATCTGAAAATGAAGTATTTTTTTTTATACGTACATTTAATAATTTATGTAAACTAGAACACCCTGTAACAATATAATAAATATAAAATAATTAATTTAAATTAATAAACAAAGTTGTTATTTAAATCTTATTAAACTTACATACAATCAATTCTTTCCAACTTGGCAATAATGCCAGCTCGCTCGTTGCTCGCATCGAAAATCAAATAATCTCAAAGGCTCAGCTACCTCAAAAGATGTTTAGTGGTACAATGTAAATCTGTAGATCACATCAGTTTTCTTTTATGAAAGTTTGAGTAAACTTTCGCTGTACGTAAAAATTTTTAGGCGCCTTCGCGATATTTTGTGCGCGCGTAATTTCATTTTAAGTATTTTGTACAAATCTAAAATCTAGTCTTGCCTTTCGATCTATCTTTTTCATTTATAGTGTCTTAAGACATTGAATAATACTGCCCTCGGACAGCTTAGAAATAGGCTTATCTCAATCGGCTTATCTCGCTAACTTGCCGTATTTTTTTTTCGGGGTAGGCTTAAGAAAATTCCCGCTATTTACGACTCTGTTTTGAAAACAGACTTCCTTCCGAAGAACACATGCCGAGTATCCTATGATGTATACCTGCGGGAGGTGTCTGCAAGTCTGTTTCCAATTCGACAACAATGACAACTGCTTCAATGAGTCGTAAAACTTTCTCTCTGAGGACTGTAAGGGCCAAACAGGTTTTGCAGTTAGGCGAAGAATTTTCAAGTGTTCTTATAACTTTTAAAAAGCAAATGCTCAATTTTCTTTAACTTTTCTGTAGTTCAGTTAATAAATAAATAAATAAATGTATTAATGTATTGATTTATTTATTTATTATGTAAATCAAAGTACATAAACAGAGAACATAATGCAAATAATATCAGGATAATAAGAATATATCGAATATACCTGTCTTCCTATAAAGATACGAATTGTACCTGTACATGGGTCTGATAACTTAAAGATCGACATTTAAGATAATTCTATTAAAATGTTAAGTGGCATTTTTCACATTGATTGTTTCAGACAATGAAAGTTAAGATTATGTGTTCACAGAGAACGGTTGATTCTTATTGTCTTTGATTATTTTATTGGAAAAATTACACTAGTTTAGCACTACCGCCATGACATAATCAATTTCAAAACTCTACCACAATGTGATTTTAAAAATACCTCGTAAAATCGCTTATACAAAAAAAAAGGAGGAAGAGAACAGTTACTCGCGCGGCTTCGAGCGACGCACGCATGCGACCGGGGCGGACATGTAAGGGATACGTACAAAGTGAACGGGGCACTCTCGCCGTGGGGCGACAAAGGGAGGCGGCGTTTTCAGCCATTCGAGAAAATTGGAAATAGCGCGCGGCGTTAGCCAGACGGTCTCTATTTCTGCAGTCGAGCAACCATTATTCCTCGATTGATTTATATTTTGTTTGCAATGCGCGCACGTTATACGCGTACACCTATGCGTAGCTCGAGCTGCACCCCGTAAGGGGTTCGCCGATCTATTAGTGCCCGCGCGGGCCAGTATGTCACCAGGAGTTGACTGTGGCCATTGTTTGGGCAATCGGACTTTATAGTTAGCAATTGAACGGGGATAGAGAAATTTAGGACTCGAAAATTTCTCTTTCAGAGTATTTGTATTAGCACATTAGAATAATAATCGTAAGCTTATAATTTTATTTTTTTTATGATGTAGTTACTTGAAATATACGAAACTTACAATGAACCACTAGAAATATACTTTTTAAAATTTAACAAAGCCACCTAAATTTTTGACCTTCTCGAAGCTTCTTTAAAATTATTTTTTTTTTTCGGTGCGCAAAGTAATATTTAATGAAAAATGCTTATCTATCGCGTAATCTTTAAAATTTTGACAAGTAAAAAAAAATAAAGATATACTCAGAAAGGGTGTTATAATAATACGTTATACCCAGAAAGCTTGCCAGCTAAGAGTCCAGAACTATTATCTGACTTGTAGATTTCTACATTTTTGTTGAAGATCCAAGTCTTAAAGATTTGAAAAAGTATGACGATATCGCACCTTGTTGAAACCTTATTCAAACTCTAATTGGATCTCGGAGACTTTACACTTGTGTCTCTTCGCTCTGGCAGAGTCACAAGATTAATGCAAGGTCAGGCGGGCGTTCCGGGGCGGAGCGCAAAAACTGCTGAGCAATCTTTAGGAAGCTATGCCTGCAGTTGTGGACATATCTGCGCTACCTGAAACTTCCCTTCGGCTCGCAGGCACGCTCTTTTCGTGCGTCCTTAAAATAGAAGCGTGCCTCTGCGAGGCCCGACGAAGCAAGACCAACGCCAACACCAAGCCGAGGCTTTGTTAGTGTATGTGTCAATTCGATTTCTTGCCCGAACGCGTGCCCGAGGACTCCCCGCAGGGCGGACTGGCGTTTAAGTGCTCCGAAAGTTATGGTGTCACTTCGGTCTGGAGCAATTTTTTCGACAACAAGCCGGACCTGTGATCGATTTATTAATTGTCACAATAGCAATTAGCGAGTTTTATCTTAGGGAAAAACTTGACGGCCGATGAATGTCTAATTTTTGCTTTGGTAATTAAGGCGTTTGCATTTATGGAAATCGGACGGATACGATTTATTGTTCCGCTTGAGCATAAGTTGAATGTCCTTAGCAAGTATAAAAAGATTTGAATTCGCAATTCTTGAAATTTTGCATGCTAATTTATGTTTAGTGTTTTTTGAGCACAGGGAAAGGATTTCGTGATAAATTGTAAGTACAACGATTTATTTTAAATTAAATTTTTAAAGTTTATTGAAGCTAAACATTTGTATCACTTTTAAAAATATGAAAAAATTCTAGATTTATCACTGTCTTAAAGTGACCCAGAAATATCTCATGATTTATATTTATTTTAATAATATTTTGCTTCTGAAATCTTTAAAACAATGGATGAGCTGCCGACGACGTTTTCTCTGCATTGGTTCTATTTTGTTCGAGAACACGTGCCAAATAGAGGATTGTCCCTTCATTTGCAGGTACCTTCTTCAGGTAGATTACTGGTTTTAGTTGAGGATCAATTTCGTAGAGTCAATGTTTATCCGGTATTAAAATTTGACTCTCACACAAAAGTAATTATAAAAGACTAATAAAGCCGGAGAAATCTACATATTTGTTTAGGGTATCGTAAAGAAAACGTTTAACAATTGGGAAATAAAAAAATAACAGCATTATAAAAAAACCGAAAAACAATTTTCTGAAAAAAATCATGCATCGATATAATTTATCAATTTCTTTTGAACGTTTCGTTTCGTGAAAAATTTAACCCAGCTTCAAGCGTCAACACAAAGCAACGCTCTTCTCGACTTTGGCGAACCACAGTCGCCGTATCAATGCATTCGAGAGGAGAAAAGATTGACAGTGCAAGCTATTATGATAAATGGCACTGGCGACGGTACCCCTCCTGTATTCGTTTCTTTCTTTCACGCGTTCCTCCGTCGAATTTGCCCCTGCTGAGAGAAAGGCTCTACAGGGGATGTGCATTATTACAGATAAGTTCACTAGAGAGACTGTTCTCGAAAAAATATGGAGAAAGCTGCGCAAAACAAAACAATTTTTATGGTACTTAGTAGTTCACTTTGCAGATAGATTTTATCAAAATACTAATTTTTAAAAAATTTTTAAAAGTATAAATATTTTGCTTTAGTTTTCAATTTACAAATATTAGGGAATACCAGGACTAGTATAGTATCGACGGGGGTAAGTATTAAATAAAATACATAAAATGTTAATACTATTAGCCCCGGTCTCCCCTATGAGTAGTAAATAAAAAGAAAACCTTTTATTTCATTTTTATACTATATGCCTTCCCAGTGTCCGGGGTTTAAGCCCAGATCAGTTCAAATCGGAATTTCACTAAGATCATTCCTTTTTTTCTACTGTTTCCTAGCAATGCCTATCATAGCAATATTGCTATAATACTATTGTCTAAAAAAAAAATCTTTTATTTCTTGTTAAGAATTAACTTTTTTATAATTTATTACTATTTTTAATGAGTATGAGATGTATTTATATTTGTATAAGAAGCTAGAGTATTATACTTAATGTGACTAAAACGCGATGTCGTTCTGAAAAGATTAATTATCATGATTTTATTCAATTATTAAACTTTTAAATTAAAATAGACTTTGAATAAAATTGATATTTTCAACTGGCGCACGGCGAAAGCGTTCATCATATTCTCATTTTTCTCGCGCAATTATACATTAAGCTCAATTAATCTTTTATTGTGCGCTCGCAAAACGGCCCCCAAAACCGCGCGTTGCATCACATTAAGCGTATCTCCCTTTGGGCAAACAAAACGAAATAGAGAGCGTCGAATTTTTGGGGCTCAAGGTGTGTACGGGCACCCTTTTAACAATGCAAAAGCGATGGCTCGAACGTACGTCGGTATGGGCAACGGCCCCAAAATGCCTGAGCCGCTCAAAGCGAAATGCCGCGCGCGTTTCGCGGAGGCAAGTTAATGAGAATTTCGCGTGTATCGGGAACCGGTGAGCTCTCTCGACGCGGAAGGGAAGACGCCACCCTTCCTGCGATGTCAAAAGTACGAAGATCCCGGGCCACTCCCTACTTTCGCACGCACCATTTTTTACAGTGAGCATTTTACGCTCTGAATTTGCCAATTAAGTGCGTGCTTGTTCTCGGATAATTTTTATTGCTGTTAGAATTTTTTTACATATATTATAGATATCTAGTGGCGGAAATAACAATTGCAATTTAATAAAAATAGACTACAAGGAAAAACATGAAGCTTCACCGATTGTTGCCTTAAAGCATTTGATGTTATCCATTGTACTACGTAACTCTAAATACTGTTAAACCTATATAGTTTTATATTTTTATTTCCTATCGCTCTTAAATCAGGCAGTTTTTAAATAAAAAATTTACATAAATAAGCTGTAACTAATAAAAATTTTTAACTAAAATCATAAAATATCAATCACGCCCGGCTTTGACCATCGAATAATTCGCTAACTATACGCAAGCTCCTTAGAGTCGTTTGATCGAAAATCGGCATACTCGCTTATAGGCAGATCAGCGTGCGGCGGCCGCGTCGCCGTTGAACCGTACGATAGCGAGAGTGCAAGCTCAGGCGCAGAAGAAGGGGCAGACAGCGGTAACAGCGACGGCAATGCATCGTTAGCCGGAATGCTCTCTCGCGCGCGCGCGGGCAGATAAATGACGCGGTCGCCTCACATCTGACGTGAATGAAGTTGGGATCGCTCACCGACGCGCTCTCATACCTATACCTGCCCGCGAAAGCCGAGAGAGAGGGCCAAACAGGGCAACAGCGGCGAACGCCCGCAAACGTCGCAATAACTGCGCCTAATGATACATTGAGGGCAGCCCCTAAACTGTACGAGCATGTCAATCGATTAATAAACCTGACTGGATCGACGATTCCGAAGATTTCTCATCGAGACACCGAGGAGCCGCCGCGCTGCAAGAAACTCCATTCCTTGCGCTTTAAGACAAACGTTCGATTTTGCATTCGGGGCCCTCGATCGCGAGAATCATTAATTACGATTGGTATTTATTGCAGGTTAAGGCCTAAGCAAGCTGTTATGCCAGCCGAACGAATGAGATTTGGATGTGTAAAATATTTGTGCATCAAAATTTGTGTTAATAAAATATTAAATTGACACTTTAAATAAACCCATTGAACGTCTTCATTGATGTGCAGAAATCGTAACGGCGATTCACAAACAAATATAAGAAATGGTTCTTTTGTGTAATAATTGAAGAGGCGAACAGCAATCGACGAACATTGTTTGCTTCATTAGTATAAGCTTGTAATTTTTTCTTGATAACGCAGCTGCGTGATAATTGCATCGAACGATTCCTTTAATAAACTAAATAAATATATAATCTTGGAGAGACGGATGACGTCGGTCATCATATCCATTGTTTAACTACAAGCGGAAGCTATAGTGATAGTAGCAATCGGTTATTGACTGTGAACAAAAGGATACTTTTTCTCATTTTTAAGATATGTATTTTAACGTCACTATTGATATTAAATTAATAGCTTAAAAAATCAAGCATTGACATTTTGCACTGCCTTATTTGTATTTCTTATTTTTATCAGCAGGTTTAAAAACAAGTATTTTACTGTAGTTCTAAAACAAGTAGTTTATTAGAAATAGAGCTTTTAGATAAATGTGCATTCTTGCAAACGCGATTAAATTACAAAATTATCCAAATCAAGACACATTTACATTTGAACTCGGACACGGCTGCGAAATGCCACCTTATACACACGGACAAAATTTTTGCGTAAAAATTTCTCGAAATTCATATTAAAAATTAGCCGAAAATCGAGTAACCGGGGAACGCAATGCCACCTGGTGTTATATTAATCATCATCAGACGAATTTTTACTCGAAAACTGAGGGAAAAGTAGCCTCAAAGAAAAATTCAATACTTTAATGCGTATCTACAATAATATTTTAGTATTAAAATTTAAAGATGGTATTATTATTATTGAATAAATTCAAATTAATTAATTAAATTCAACTGTTTTGTTGTGACAATGTTACCGACCGGATAAAATTTAGGCTATATTTTCGAGTAAAATTTACAGTTTTCGAGTGAATTTTAATCATATGAAGAGCACAATATAATAATATTACTTATCAATATTTACGCAGATATATGTATAAATATTGCACAAGATAAAATTTACTCGAAATTAGAGTAAAACTTACTAAATCAGAGTGAATATTATCCAAAACATTGCATTGTCCTGCGTATAGCCTAATTTAGAGGGTAATTTTTCAGCGCAAATTCTCTCCGTGCACAAAATCATCTCCATAAAAGTTGCCGATTCTCAAACTACACGTTGACTTTCCTCAAGAATTACAAATTGAGCGATAAAAAGCCGGGGGCATTCTTTATGCGATTAGCTCCTCTCTCTGTAGAAAAACTCGGAGCCCCTAAAAGAGAGGGAGTCGGCGCCCAAATAGAAATTCAATTGATCTTGTCCAGTTTGCGCGGAGCCATTCATCTTGGTCCTTCCGGGCCTGCTCCTAGCGATTTCCGCGCGAGCGTGCGATGCCTCCGCGATTCCATTCGTCGCGGCGCCCCGAAAAAAGGGGACAGCTGTCCGGCCGACCGCCAAACTGGCCATTAATTACGCGCGGACCCACACACGCGCGCTCTCGTCTTCTTCTGCGTCTCCTCTGTCTCGAGGACAAAAATGCCCTCTGTCAAACCGAGCAAGACAAACTCAATCCTGCGTGGACAGTCGCTGCTTCGTCTTTTTATCAATTAGTCGACTGACAGTTCATTAGGGTAATTAGAGAGCGCCCGCCGCTCATTTCATTCGCGACCACGTGGGTGTTTAATGAGCTTGTAAGAGAGCCTCCTTGTGATTAGCTTGTAGTTCGTGAAATTTCATTTGCATATTCAAGACCTGCGTAGATGACGATACGTAAGTTAGTGAATCTTATTGCATCCAGATAATTAAATTATTTTAATTACTAATTTTAACAATTATTTTTTCAAATAGGAAACAATAGTATTTTAAGGGCCCCGCCGGTAGAAAATTGTCAATTCATTCCAGTCTGTAAAATTTACGTGTACACTGAAAATAATTGTGCAGTTATATAATCACAGGCTTTAAAAATCAAAAATACTATTCTAAATTTTTTATCGTTTACTTGTAAAATTTAGTAGAAAGTATGAAAAGATTTTTTAACGTTTTACAGCCGTTCTTGATTCTTATAACGTATGCAGAAACGCACATGACTTCTAAGAAAACCGTTCGCAGCTTTCATTCGGCAGCGTACGCACTGCCTCTATTGAGGGCATTAAGCTAACGATATCCTTCGAAAAAGTTAATGAAATTAATTTCGCATACAGATAAATACGAGTTTAATAAAGTGCAACAACATGTGAAATTATAGCCATCAAGCCGAGGCACTTCCACGCGCAGAATGCGGCCCGTAACGAGAGGTAAAGCAGCGGCCTTTAAACAGCCGCGAAGAGAGATAAGAGAGCAGAACTCGTTGCTGCGAAACGAGGGTGCAATAGTCTCCGGTGCGGACTAACGGCGCGTCACGGGCCGCGCCACCGCCGCCGATTGGAGTATTAAGCTAATTGGCGGTACAACTTTATTACCGCACTCGCGCCTCGAGTAATGAAGGGCCCGGCAGCGTACGGCATTTTGTATTGAAAGCAGAGCGACGCCGATTCGCAGCCGAGATACCGCGTCGAGGCCCAACGAGCCAAGCGCAGCCCCGTAATTCGATAAAGCGAGATGCGGAGCCTCCGTAATAGACCGATAAGAGGCCCCCGAGCCGTTTTCCGCTTTGGTTCGACCCTTTTCTTGCACCATATTTAATGCGAGAGCCTCGTTCGGCTTATTTCGCACTTCTTTCCCTGCGAGGCGTTGCAATTATAATGAGTCTCGTTGCCGGGAATCGGATCGATTTAGCATCGCGCAACTGTTAGCCCGCTCGAAACTTCCAAGATTTTTCGGCTGATTGCGACAATTTTTTTTACGCGCGTACACGTTAAGTTTGTGCGTGAAACGCTTGACCAGGGAATATGTGGAGCGACTTTCTAAAGAAATTATTTAATTAGTACGTATGCAAATAAAGTGCTGTTTAAAAGAAAACCGGGCGTGAATTTTATGATGACGGGAAATACAAAGTGAGTATAATTTTAAATAATAAGTATATATTTCAGGCAAAAATAATTGACTCTTATCCATGAAATTTAAGAATTTATGATTTTCTGCTTCATGTATACCTCGATGAAGACGTGTGAAATTTTGTAATTATGTCCTTATTTTTATGAAAAAATGTAAATTTAGCACTTTGATATAATTAACCTCGTTCCGGATTTAAAATCAAGATATTTAAACAAATTAAAGTAATTTTTAAAAGTATTTATAAGTACTTTAAGAAAAACGTTCCTATTAATTTTATAATTTTCGCTAATAATTTTCAGCTCGAAATCTCCAATGCAGCTCGAAATCTCCAATGCACTTCATGCATTCCCAAAGCTACAACCGATACGACAAATCTCTATTAGCGATTCTCCGGAAAGCCAGTACTTCAAAGTGTCCCATAAGCCATTACCATCAGCGTCCTCCCGATATACCGCGCTTTATAAACTCAGCAAAGCTCAGGCGGAGCGCTCAGAAACGAGGCTCTCGGATGGAAAGATCATCTGGCCGCTGGCGGCAACAACGACACGTGCCGACACAATAAATCGTCGATGCCCGACAGGAGCCGAGAGTTTGTCTTGGACGGGGGCCCTCCTCGCCGATATCCCCGGCATACTCGGCCGACACAATGAGCGCCAGCTCGGAGAAGCGGCGCTCCTCAAGGCGCGCGAAAAACGTCGTCGAGAATTATATGAGGCGCATCGCGCGCTCGATGTCGGCGTTTGGGTGCACGCGCGAGTTGCGGCCCAAAGTTATTTGTTGCTTCCGTTTGCCGGACTATTTCCAACGCCGCTCTTTTTGCCGTCGCCGCGCGGCGCTCAAAGACCGAATTTTCAATGAGTTCGGCTCCTTTTTAAAACTCCTGACTGATTTTGGGAGGGTTGCGGGAGCTGCTTCCGAGACGCGGCTTGGGGGGAATATTTGGGTTATTAATATGTGCGAGAATGCGCTGACAAATTTTCGCGATATTTCTGTGGATTAGGGGTGAGCTAGACGGTAAAGTCAGCGCAAACTTTCGTCTTTAAAAGCGCTGCTTATTGAAATTTCTCTATACATAACGCATTTTTCTAGGCACATTCTTCGATTGTTAAAAATATAATCAAGATTGGGTTGCGCTGACAGATTGAAATCCTTGATTTAAATATTTAGTTAGTCGTTGAGATTTTCGTCTTTTATATTTATAAATAATAACATCCGATATCTAGCATTACATTCATAGTTAGACGCTATCGTTCATGCTTTGATAACTTAATTTAAATTATTGTTAACCCTTTTGTTAACCCAACGAATTGAATCCATGAAATTAATTTTGTAACGAAGCAGATGTTTTTACAAGCTCTTTAGGTCTTGTGAATCTGACTTTTTTTTATTACTTATTTAACGTCGCTCTATTTATGCTGCTTTACGGCATACTTATCAGCAACGGAAGTCATTGATCTGTTTTGGTAAATAAAGTACATGTTTTCAATGCAGGTGCAGAAACGTTTGTTCTTACCGATCGAGTAAAACCTTTTCAGCCCTCAACGAAATCATGGTACATACTGAAGTTACAGCATGGAAATGTATATCAAATCTTAAAAAATAATCTTTTAACAAAGGTTTATATACAAGCAAGTATAATTAGTTTCCCCGTCATACCATTTTCTTCAATCGCTTATAATAATTATCCTCATTTATTATTTCTAAATTCAAAAATTAATATTTTTTTGAAGTGATATACAATTATTATTAAAATTTTATTTTTTTTCAGAAAATAATTTCTAAACTAGATACAATTTATTTTTAGTTTCTATAAAACTAGTGAAATCTTCTTAAAAAATTACCTTATAAGAAGGTACGCTTATTGGTAAAAGCAAAATAACCAGTCATTGTATACCCACGTTATGAATATCATCCACAAAATGCTAAAACATAAGTCACTATATAACATCTGAAATAGCATCCTGAAAATTTTTAATTTTACAAATTTAATTTTTATAAACTTTTTTCGACAAATTTTATTAACTAGTAAATTATAAATAATACTAATTCATACTTGTAAATATCAATGTTACCTTTCAAATTCATTTTAAACATATAATTTATGGTAAACAGAGCTTATGACTAACAATTTCTTAAATAAAGAAATACCTACAACTTAATTCGTCAAAATTTCCCATGCATTTTCCAAATTCACTTTCTTCATCTTATGGTTTTCTGTTAGAAGAAAAGCTATGGGAACTCTAGGCTAAAGAAAAGGGCACATACTATATACTGCAGCGTGCAAGCGAATTCTTACTTGTAAATATATATGTACGATGTTTTAATAAAGTTACTGGTTTATATAATTAATTGAAGTCAGTATTACCTATCAAATTCATTTTAAACACATTTACGTAACTGAGCATATGACTAACAATTTCTTAAATAAAAAAATAACTACAAGTTCGTCAAAATTTCCCATTTTCCAAGCATTTTCCGAGTTCGCTTTCTCCCTCTTATGTTTTTCTGTTAGAAGAAAAGCTGTGGGGAGTCTGGGGACTCCGAGATAGAGAAAAGGGCACTTACTATATATAGTGTGAAGGTGAATTTTCCAGTGTCGAACTTTCGAAAACTCAAATAATTTCTCGTCTTCATGATTTCCTGAAATAAAGACAGACTAAAATATAACATATAGGTATATGTGTACAAGTTTAATTTTCGCTTCTGCATTTTCAAAGATCTATAGCTAGATTACACGGGCAACTAAACGGCAGACCTGAATTTCTGTATAGAAGCAGTACCTGACTCACCTAAGCAGTTTCTTTTTCCATTGAATTTGTCATTACATTTCAGTATTAGAGTAGCAGAAAGGTGTAGGAATTATTTGAAATTGAGACTAATACTAATACTTTTCTGAAATATTTATGAACAAAATAATAAATCATTTTTATATATATGATAATAGATAAAGGGTTTTAATAAAGTTAATGGCAATTTTTGTTAGTATTATTTTTCAAATTACTCGTTTAAACACACATTTACCATTTGCATAAGTATCATAGCTCAAAATTTCTAATGCATTTTCTGAATTCTCTCTCTTCCTTTTATGATATTCTGTTAGAAGAGAATCTAGTGACGCTCGGAAATAGAAAAGAGAGACTGATTTTCCTATGTGGGTAACACGAACTTTCCGTTGTAAACGGCCAAATGCACATACTCAGATAATTTTGCATCTCTATGCATTGTTAATATATATAGTGTCTAGAACAATCAAACTTTTACATGTCGTGTATATATCTACATATAATAGTTTAATGCCATTTCTGCGTCTTCAGAGAGTATCTGAGGCTAGATTACAGAAACAAGTAAGTTGCAGACCTGACTTTCCGTGCAGGAGCACTGCCGTATTTACCTACACTTTCTTTTCAAATATTTCAGTATTAGGGCAGCAGAGAGGTACAGGGATTATTTTAGACTCATATAATTGGCTGCTTAGAAAAGCAGTAAAGTGTCATCAAGCAACTTTTAAACACAATTTATTTAGTTTACCAGTGATTAATTCATTCCTGTACTTTCTACAGTAAGCTAGGTTTTTTAAAAAGGATTGTTCCCGACAAAATAATACGAATGGTTTACTCGGCCTTCTAAAATCCAACGAAGCGATTTAAAAGATATCGAAAAGTGACGGAGCGGCGCAGGCCAGTTTAAATATCGCCGGCAGTAGCGCATCTTAGCTTTCGGGCGCTGCTCATTAGCCGGCGGATTAATACGATCCGGCGCTGCCGGTCGAACAAATGTCGTTCTCGCTGGGCAGCGATCGCGCTTGCGTGTATTATGCCGCGTTTTCCTCGTGTCTTTCTTAGCTCGCGCGGCTTTATTTATAGAGACGACAGCGCGATGGATCTACTGTGTGCCACGCGTATATATATTCGGCGGAGGCGCACGCGTGCACGAGAGAGCCCGAGAGGGAAAGAGAGCGACCCGGTTACGAAAATATATAAATGGGATTTTTCGGACTCGGTGATGAATTGGGGGAGCGAGAACGCGCCGAGGAATATCCTCCTTCGCACTTTGGACGTAGTCGCGCGTGTTGGCATGAGGATGTCGGACTTGAGGCTGATCGATTCCGAGCTCTTTGGACTTGTTTCTTAAATAAGGAGTTGCTCTTTTACGAATAGCTGCTCTTGAAAAAGATTTCGCTCGGACTCGCCAAGTATCAATACTGTTTACTAAATTTACGTGGGAGCTAGGGATTCGAATACTTTGCGTGAAATGATAAAATAAATGTTTAAGATTTGAAGTGTAACCGATCTTCATTGTGAGATTTATGCTAAAGACAAAATGTTTATAATAACTTAAAATTATTTTATTATTGGAAAATGCAAATCAATAATACTGTATCAAAATTAGCATTTTTTGTGAAAAAAAAAAGAAATATGGTAATATTTAACGTTATTTTCTATAATTAATAATTCAATAAACGAAAGAATTGACAATGAGAACTAATATAAAGGTACGAGATTTGAGTAAAAAATGGAATTTAGTTCGAATGTAGACCTTGCACTGATAGAAAGTGGGGACACGAAGGGTTAATGGCGCGTACATTATTCTGATAAATCGCCGTGCTCAGCGTCAAACCTTGACGGGAGTCAGCTCGCCTTGCACCCGTATCTGTAACTGCAGCACAAAGCTTTTGACATTAAGATCCATTAGAAAAGCATCTTACTTTAGAAAAAGCTCGGGAAGAAATCAGAATGGAAAAGGACTGACATTTTAGCTTTTTTCTTCGCTAAAATCATTTAAAATATTATTTTCTAAGGAAAAATGTTTCAGTATTCAAAATGAATTTTTTTATTTGTATTAACATTACACCGAGTGTATACTATCTTAAGTTTTAAACCATCAAGTCTTAAATAAAATTGTAAATTAATTATAATAAATTAATAAAATAATTAAAATGTTTAAAGAAAAGCAGTTATGTTAATGAAATAACAGCATTTGGTCGCAATTCTTGGCCAAAGAAAATAAATATTTAGTTCCTTGTTAAGAGAAATTAATTAGTTACTTGCAGCAGTACTGGCAAAAAAAGCAGTGTGGTCTGGCTGCAGGGAGACGAAATGTCGCGACGATAAAAGCCCACCCAGATCTAACACGACATCGATCGATTGAAAAGCCCTTTGATGTACTGCAGAAAACCTTAATTGAAAACAAACAGCGTAAAATGATTGGCCGTGAGCTGCTCTCTACTCTGCTTTTTTCTCTATCTGTGTCAATATGCAACCTTGTCTTTACAAAGAATAAACGGAAGTAACGAAGAGGTTTATCAAAATTTATGTATCATTTTTGAGTAAATTCACAATTCGTTTTTTTTTGCGTTGGAAATGTAAAACTTTTGCATCTATCTTTTAAAGTTTTAAGTTTCGCATGAGTTTTATTTATAAGAATGATCAAAAACGAATAATTTTCTATATTCTTTTTCTATAAAGTAAATTACAGTCTATAAACATTTTACCTGGGTATATTATGAGCCGTACACCCGTTATTAAGTTCAAATTTTTAATAAACCTCGAGAAATTCGAAATGTTAATTGGCTAAATAATTCTTTTGATATCTTAACGTATTCAAATTTATCAAATTGTGACTTGCCAACACTAAGCTTATACACCGTTATGATGATGACACAATGACGGTTTATTACTTCATAATTTTCTTCAAATCAATTATTTCAATGGACTTTTTTATATTTGATTTCTTTAATATTCTAATTCCAACAAACTATACATAATTTGGCAAAATATATATGTACTAGACATCTTAGATGTTTTTCTTTGTGAATCATTTTCAGTACGAGGTCCCAGACAATGATCCAAGTCGCCAACGTTGACTGACTTGTCTGGATCACTGACAGCAATATCGATAGCATTTTTATTGAATGTAGGAATGGATCAACTGTTCGATTGGCATACAAAACAAAGCTTCGGCCGGACCGCACATAATGTCTCAAGACTTGGTTCACGCTCAAGAAGTGAAATAATAAATGATAATTCAGCATCAGGTTCATCGGCACTCTCAATACAATGTGCCATAATATCACCACGTGCTGCAGATACGTTGAACTCGCTCCTCTTTCTTCGGTTTATCTCGCTTTATTCTTTGTAGGGAGAAAATTCTGCTATTACTGATATTCGCACGTCAGTCAAATCTTTCAGAAATTAATGACTTCTGGTACGTACGTCTTATTGAAAAAAAATAGTATAGAGTGTAGTTTTGATATTTCACATAACGTACTATAAATCTTATGGAAAATTTGATATTTAAATCAATGACGTACGGCGCGTAAATCAAAAACATTTTATATTGTTTCATTCAATGAACTTCACCAATGTGCGAGTATTGCAAGTTTGTCTGAAAAGTAATCAATGCTTAAGTGATATATGTGATTAAAATGAATGGTAGCATTTTCTATTAATATTATTTGGCGAAGTGCATAGCTTATCAGTATTTGATTTGTCAAAAAAGTCAAAATATCAATCATCTTTTCAGATTAAACATATGATGTAGTCTTATAGAATCTTTCATGCTGGCAAAGATTAAGATTTGCAGTAATCATTTTTTAAGATAAGAATAAATTGTTTATTATTTTTATCGAACACACCCACATATACTAATTAGGGCTTATGTAAAAATGTTGTTAACTACTTTGTCATAATACTTTCTTAAAAACATAACATATTTAAATTAGTTTTTTAATTTTTTATCTTCTGTAAAATTATGAAAATCATAAAACTATACATAGTTATATTGTAATCGGTCTCAAGTGATAATATTTTATTGCTACTGTATTATATAAAAGTATTTTACATTGCAACATAATAACTTGCGATAAAAGTTCATATTCTTTACATATCTTTGTTTAAACAGATTTTTTTTATTCTTATAAACTCAACACCCAATAAAACACTTTCTTGAGTAGACATTTTACAAAGCAGAATTAAATATTAGTTATGTAATAACAGAAAAATTATAAATTTTATCATTCAAATCTGATAAAACTCTGATTACGGTGCATCTCAAAATACTTAGACGTCTGTTTCTTGCGAATAAACTCGACGAGGCATAAAAAACTTTTCATTGTCAAAAGCAATCTTGCGTAACGAACTAAAAAACACGAATGACGACTTGTTAGCCGAACGGGCTCGTGATTACGCTTATAGTTAGCGGGGCGCAGAAAGTCAGCCGGTTGCAGCCACTGGCGGCGGCGCATGGAAATCCGCACGAGTGATTCAGTCGCTGACGGACGAGCCGCAACGATAATGCCATTATCTAGCTTAATGCGCGCCTCTTTATACTTGGCTAATTAATGGCCGCGATATTAGCGGTAATTGTAATGACTCGAAATTACAGCCATCGCGCGCTCCGACGCCCCGCGCGATCTTGGGATCCCCGATCCAGGAACTCGAGGAGCTTGGCTGTAGAGGTTCGTTTGCGAGCGGGAGGCGCTAAGACTCGCCAGAGAAAGAGATACCTTTCGCCAACATCGCCGTGACTAATTAGTAGATCGGGAAAGGAGATACTTTTATTGGGGTATCCTTGAACGCAAATGATGCTTTTTAATTTAGATCGTTTTATTATACATTTTTTATAGACGCATGATGAGTTATTGGAATAGTCTAATTGGATTTTGAGATGGAAACTTAAGAACAATTGTTTTTATAGTCGCTTTTAAAGCATGTAAATAAGCGATTTTTTAAATATTTTTAATTAAAGTATTCGAATGAAATAAAATTTTTGATACTATAAAATTATCCATTGAATTTATTTTTATACAATATTAAAGTAAAATCAAGGGAGTGTAACGTACTTAATTATAGCCTTAAGGAAACTTGATTAGGATTGATGAAATTTAATATCTTCTTATTTTTATGGAAAACATGATTATTTTACAACTTATTTTAGAGGCTGAAAAAATTTTAAATAACTCAACAATTTTTCCGCACCTTTAAAAGTCTGAATAATTGGACTTGCTTTTCAGAGATTAAATTCTAAATATTTATTATAGGAAATTGTCTGTGATGTTGCTTTTATTTGATTTGTTTACTTTTGACCTACATATCTAGTGTATTAAATTAATTTTAATCTTGACTGTCATATTGCAGGCAGCCAATGTTCGCCGCAGTGTTTTATATATTATAGCTATACAATAAGCTACTCCTGATAAAGAAAAGGATTGTGCCAACAAATTCATTGCATTCAAAATTTGCATGCAAAAAACCAAAGGATTATTTAAGGTGGAAAGCAGATTTACGCCTTACCGATTTTAATTTAATTTAATTTAGTTTAAATTTAATTTAGTGATAAAAAATTTGGTGAAAGTACGTATTTTTAGCAATTTACTTTGATGATTATATAAAGTATGAATGATACGAGAAAATTTTGATAAAATTTGAAAAATAATTGATGCTGTACTGGTCCTTACAAAATTTTGCGTGTAATATTATGACGAAAATTATTGTAATTTAATACAGAAGAGAAACGTATTTTTACACTCCAATATATGCTACGTTTTAAATAAATATGTAAGATACTTGTTGTTGCGAAAGTTAAAATAAAGTAGCTATTCAGAATTATCTTTTGGTAGTTATTCAAATTATTTCCTGGCAAACTTTTATTGACATTGGCACATAATATTTTGCTACAAATTTAGTCAGACCAAACTATTTTAAATATTTAGTTCCTGTATCAATTTCCCATTAGCTTTCCAACATTTGTACTATATAAATCAAAGACTTGATTCATTAGCAAATACGCATAATTTTTTTTGTGACTTATTATCAACAAAACTGAAGCTGGCCACATCTGCGTCACTGGCCTCGTTCAGCAAAGTATTGGGTACATCCGCGAGAAAAACGAGTTCCAAATATATAAACGATGTCATTTTATTATTTCGCCGCTGCGGAGCGTGAGCGAGTGCAGGTGCAGGCCGCATAAGTTATGAGGCGCCATAAGATCCCCACTTACGGGAGCGCCCGCGCCGTTCTGACGTAGTCGCGTCGGTAATTCATCCACTGCCGAAGCGGCCGCAAGATAGACCGAGGCTTCTGCCCGAGACAGAGAGAGAGCTTAGGGGGTTGAAAACGACGTCTAAACGACAGCCATCTGTCGGGCGGACCACGAAACTCCTGTCAGCGGGTGAGAGCTGGTCGATAACTCGAGAGGACAAGCCGTGTATCGGTTGGTGGTTAATGCTGACCGCAAGCAAACTATTTTCGGACTTTAACTAATCAATATCTTTTGCAATTGTTAATTCAGTTATTTTATTGTTTTCGGCCCGATTATCGACGGATTTTGAAAAAATTTCATGGTTGCATTATCAACTTCACGGAAATATAGTATTTTATATCGAATTTTCTTTGCTTTAAGACAAAATACAATTTATTTTTTTAAATAAAGCTTTTATTATTAATAATTACTCACAAATTTTAAAAGTTACAAAAATGGAAGTACAAAAAATAGATTATTAGGTGACTATTTTTATAAGTGACTATTTTTCTAAAATCTTTTTCTTTTTGCTAGTATTTTACACAAAAAAAAAAAAATAAGTCTACAGGTAAATTCAGCATTATCTCTTATTCGTCTACATTTTTACAAAATTATTGTTAAAGATAAAATTATACTTTTGCACATACTTATTTTTTTCTCAAAATATACTTGAAATTAATGTATAATTTTGAAAAAACGATCTTAATACGATTATAAAAATGTTCATTCATATTGAAAAGTCGCAAGAGCCAAGAAAAGCTCCTCAGTCGCGAGGGATTATTTATTTATAAGGATATTTCATTCAATAAACGCGGTACGTTCCTAATTATTTACGAGAGCGCGGGGAGTTTGAGCGCGAGCGTAAGCGCCGCGCGTGCAATCGATTTCGCGGGAGGGAAATTAGTCGAGCGTCGCCATCATCGCCCGTCGCCGCTATAGTGCTCAGATCTATGCGTTAAAATAATAACGCCCCATAGAGCTAACGACCGATCATAATTAGGGAAATTCCGTTTCCGCGCGGCGAGCTCGAGGAGCGTCTTTTCGAGGCGCTTCGAGCGCCTTATATAACCCGCGAACGCGCCGCTAATAGGGCTACATCTCGCAGGAGCGCGCGACGTTTTCTCGCTTCTGAGATAACGAGCCGGCGGTGTGTCGTCTTTCAGGTGCGTCGATGATTAACGAAGACCCTAAGGAGATTCGATGGTTAAACGTGTGAATGATGACAGTTATGATGAGGGAGATTTTTATTCCCCGGTGCTCGCCGGAATGGCGTTCGGCAGGAGGAGAAGTAAATTATTTCGGAGATTAATAAAATGCAGGTGTAATTTAAATTGGGATATAAAGCTGAGTAATTTAAGATATTTAGAGAGATTTTGCAAGTTTTATCGAAGTTCGTTTTAAAAGGTGTTGCCGATGTTTTTATTTTTTTTATTTTTTGCAAATTTAAATGATTTAAAAAGCGAGTATACTTATACAATTTTTTTGATTATCAAATTACTTCATGCAAATTACTTGAATTTGATCTACTAAGGCTTCGCAAAATTATCCTTGTTATAGAGGACAGGGCGGTATTACCTACACATGATAAACTCTATGGCCGTTACGCCTAAATTTAGAAAAATATCGAACAGATTCGCCCCTCTTGAAGGCGTCGGTATTCTTTTGAAAGACGAGGCGAAAGAAAGAATGGAATTAAAAGAAAGAAGAAAATTAAAGGAAGAGAGAACGTGAAAGCCGCGGCGAAGGCGGCGGTGCCGGTGCAGTTCCTCTTGATGTGGTTTAGAAAGTTGGAAGAAGATTAGGGTAAAGCAATTAGCTGGATGCGGCATGGAAGAAGGGCGTCTTAATGGGGCTCGATTAGAAAAGCGAGGCGCCTGGGAGCCATAGGAAAGCACCCTAAAACCTGGAGAAATCGCTTTTCGCGCTTTTCACGGGATTCCCGCTCGACCGCCGGTTAATCTCGGAAGGCGGAAACTTTGAAAACACGGACTTTTGATCGATCGCACTAAGTCTCGGTGGCGGCGGCGCTTATACTTTCACACCAAACTCGAGAAAAATGGCTGCATTTGTAGCTCCCACCGAGAAAAGGGAAACTCTAAGGAGTATTAAGAATTTCGGCAAGAATTTCGTAATTTTCATTTTTTATTTCGCTGTGTACATTAATTAAATCACTAATTTAGTCAGTAAATTAATTTTGATTTTTTCTCGAATGAGCATTAAAATAATTTATCATAATGTATCATTCTAGTGCAGATTTATCGTTTTTGCAAAAATATTATAAAAGCAGAGAATTAAATTCGAAATAGCTCTAAAATATTCAGCAAAATTCGAAACTGCACTTAAAAAGTTTAATATTAAATGTTATTTTAAACATTATAAAAAACGTTTTTTCACAACACGTTTAAACTCAGCAACTGTCAATAAAATTGTCTTCATAATGAAAATCTCCTTCGAGAACCTGAGCGTCTTTCGCGTAATCAACACTTACACGAAAACCCAGCAGTTACTCTCAACGTCCAACATTTTCATTTCAATAAAATGAGCAATTTTCATCTCGCGTCGTCGTTCGTTAGCCGGGCTCTCCCCCTCCGCCGTGCTCGCGGCATAAACTTCCCATCAAAATCATAAAAAGCTCGGCGTCGCTGGAACCCCCCCTGCAATCCCTGTACACGTGTGTGTTCGAAATTACACGAGCATCGGCAATAAGCGGATACGCTCTCGGCCGGGAGCAGCGGGACCATCACGGGGCGGCGAGCTCATCGCCGAGCGATCACCATCTCATCGTCCTGGCGAGCCCCCTGGACTATTACACCGCGCGCTTTCGCGATTTGCGCTCGCTCGCACTCTCTCTCTCCCGGCTCTCCGCGGCGCCGCAGACACTCTCGGCTCTATCAGCATATTCGAGCGCTTAGCACCTACTTCCCAGGAGTGCGATACCGACCGTAACTCATTTGAATTACACATTTCCCCGCGTGACCTCGCCAAGCGGAATGCCTTTCGGTCCTCGCGCGATTGTTATACGCCGGACGGAATTGGCGCGGGATCGATTAGAGCTCACTTGGTTATTGACATTTTTTCGATGCCCGGGCTGCCTGGGATTTCAGAGATTTTGATTAGCGAAAGAAAATTTAGGAATTAGAAAAATTTGTATAAATCTTACAAGGAGAGTATGACACTCGACTGACAGATTGCACCCAAATTGGTTCATATGTCTCTCCTTACATCATCGATGACTTACCTGGAGTTTTAGAGCCTAACGCTCACCCAGTCCTCAGATATTTTAATTTAGCCTTGGACTCGACTGCAACACACCTATACCCTGGGCCATGGCAGTAAACTCTCCTTTTATGCTTTACATTCCTTGTGTATCCGCTTTCTACAATCACAATAAATATACGATATTTATGCATAACAAACTTAATTAAGTTTAATTAAGCTTCTTGCCGTTCCAAGTTTATGTTAAACAATCAACTTTTTATAGCATAATACTTGCATACTGCTTGCATATTACTTGCAAATTTTAACTAAACCAATTGAAATAGATATAAAAATAACTTTACCTTAACCTGCTGGCGGCTGGCATTCAAGACTGTGTTAAAGTCATACTTTAGGGAACTTTTCCCTTGAAAAATTTCTCAAAGGACTGTAAAGATATGGGCGAACCAAAAGGTGAGACCAAAAGTTGCCAGCCCGGCTGCCTGGAGGTTAATAGTTAACTTGTAAGACCTTGTTTCTCGGTAGTTAAATTTTAAAAACTGAAATAAATATAAAACGAAAAATAAGAATCATTTTCAAAAAATTAAAGTTTACTTCTTTGATAAATAAAAAATAACTTAGCTGATAAAAGTTTTTCTTCAGCACCGCTTCTTTAAAAGGTATTGGCTTTTGAAATTCCAAATGTTGACAATGTATGCGTAACCTCAATTTACTAACCTAAACAGTAGACTATTTGACATTAATATAGTAAAGTTACATATACATATAAAGTACAAGTATATATACTTTTAATAAAAAATTTTCTTTTCTTGGGTTTAAACTCAGGCTTGCCCCTTAATTAAAAAGAGTGTATAAATAAATATAAAAATGTTGTCTAATAAGTTTATCAAAACTCGATCAGTATTTCTTAAAAAGTTTTTATTATATACATTTTCGAGAAAAGTGCATTTTTGTTTTTTATAAATTCAGTTTCTATATTAAAATCTTCTTTCAAATTATCATCTAAAAATTTATTTACTTCTTTCTATACACTTATATCTTTCCCCTGGCTGCAAATTGTTATTTATTCATTATGCCGCGTTACCTTTCAACTCTGTCTGCTACTCAGTTTAGATTCAAGCTATGAGATATGGCGGGTACATTATCACCTGATTACGTTATCACTATCCATCAGTTACTCCTTTACCGTTGCCGTGAACTCATCATTTATCACGGCCGTCTTTGAAATTGTCGCAGCCTTGCTCTCCGCGGGCTAAAACAATTAAGACATTATAATTAGATGCTTCTTCATTTACAAAATTATCAAGTAGATGCTTAAATTTTTTAACAGTTTAAATATCCTGAAGTAAATAACATTTTTTCTAAGTTAGATACAATTTATAATAGTTAAATACCTATACGATGATATTTTAAGATTTCGACGAATTGATCAACTGTATAAGCTTATGAGAAAACATTTGTTATTCACAACTCAATTAGTGTCCTTCCAGTGACTAAAATTTAATTAATAAGCATAAAGCATTAGTTCTGATTTTAGTAGTGGGTTTAATATTACGCGATTTGTTTACCGAATTCACGCGAGACGTTTGGATAGACCTGAGAAATTAGTTTCATAATCTTGCGCGACACGTTTTCCACACGTCCCTACGCGAAGATGCATGTGCCGACACTGATGAAAGTAATGCACGCCGCTGCTTGAAAAGTTCGCACGTACTTACACAAGACGCCTACTGTACCGCATTAGTCTTGCGAAAAAGGTATTAAAATATGAAATTTTGCATTTACAGAAAATATTATTCGCACGCTATATTTAGTCTCCAAAAAAATTATGTTTATTTCCAATTTTTTTATTTAGAAAATTAAGGTTTATAAATTCTCTAATTTTAGCATTAGTGAAATTTTTTAAACTAAATTAGCCTCAAGTGTTATAAATTCTAGTTACCGCAATATTGTATACACAAAATTATTATTTACCCCGAATGGAGGCTCTTTCTCCTTTCGAAACGCTCGCACCGCAAACGTGTCGTATCGCGGCGCAAATTACTCCGCTCAAAAAAAAGCAAGAGCAAAGACCTAATTAAAGTTCGGGCATCCAAAAATAATCCAAAGTCCCGTGACAGCCTTCCGGCGCATAACGAATCGCGTTCGGAAAAAGACTTGCGCACGTGTAAATTTAAACGTATAACGCGCATTTAGCGGGGCCGCGCGGAGATCGCCGCAAAAGCTCGCTCTCGCATTACTGGCACGGGGGTTGCGCGCACACTCGCACGCATTACACGTATATACGCGTGTACATTTCGCTAGTTCCCTGTCCCGGCAATATGTAACGCACTTTGGAGTAATGCTACCGTCAAAGTCAGCGCCACCGCGCCACCGAAAATATGAGCCGGCCTCTGCCTCGCGGCCCCGCTAATGCTCGCTCGTTTATTATGCTTACATTATTACGGGATTATTAGTCTTCCCTCGCTCGCGCTCTTCCAAAAACTTCGGCCGCGGTCGCCTCGCTCGAGCTGTTTTGACTTGCATCTTTTGGCGGCCGGTAACCCGCGCGCGAGAGAGAGAGAAACCCGTTTATTTTTAAACAAAGGAATTGGTCCTACAGAAGGTATATCAATTATAATTCAATGTTGGATCATCCGCAAGCCGCGCGGAGACAAATAGTTGTCCGCGAAAAGAAACGAGTCGCGCTCTCGCGGCCGAGGAAAAATATCCCCCGGCTGATTTATTCGGTGCAAGGTGTACAAAGCGATGGCTCTCGCAATTGATGGAGACTGATGTATTTTGATGATGCGCGCGGTAACACGTGTTTATGAATTAGTCTAACGCGCTCGGGGGGGTTTATTTTTATTTGCCTTCGGGAGGTTATTAATGTGCTTTATTAATAGGGGATGCGAGAGTAGCGCGTGATTTATCGAAAGAAGCCAACTTTGTTGTACTCAAAGGCAGCGACTTCGCGTGTATTTACAATTATAGTTAATGAATCTTATGTTCAAACGTTGTTGTAGTTTTGAAAATATTCTTGTATTCAAATATTTAATATTTGTCCGAATAAATTTACGCGAGCAAAAAATCTAATTGTGAAAACGATATTCTAAAAATTTAATTTAATTTATGATTTTAGTCGATTCGATCTAAAGGAATAAATCAACGCTTAAAAGAATTAAACGTGTATTTACCTTGAAGGTTTTCAATCCGACGAATTGAAAGTATGCCGGAAATTGACTTCATCGATGTAGATCTCAAATATTTAAGTCTCCGATAGCAAACAAAGCACGTTAGGGCAAGATCGATTACCTTCCAGGGTGAAAGTCGAGGGTCAGAGCGAAAGTTACAGCGCTTTTATCTATAAATGTTTTCAAACGAAAGGCTGTGAAAAAGCTGCTGAAATCCTTGCACCGAATAATCGAAAAATAAGATAAGAATTTCGCAACAAATCTTGGAATGAAATAAACGTAAAAGATAATATTAAACACTTAGGTTCATAAGTACTGGGAATAAATCATTTTTCGCAAAGTTTCCCGAACGCCCAGAGGACTTTTTCCCCGCAGAAAGGCGAAGAAGCCCCCGAGCAAGAAGCCGGCCAACGTCTGCAAAAGCCGAGTAGGTCCAAAGGGGTCTCACGAGGTCTGACGTAACCCCGCAAGATAAAGGTCACTCACGTTAGAGGGATATGAAACTCTTTCGAGTCATCGTGCCTGTCCCGAGGGTTCGATCGATCACAGCTTCTCCTAAGCGATGAATTCTCCACGAACTCGGCTCTCTCTCTTTCTCTCCTTCTCATTATCCCTTTTCGTATGCCGCGAATCATCGCGGCGTGATAAGTGATAATGGGGGCGCAGCCCAGGGCCACTACCGGCGGCGTGGCCCCAACAAAGCAGAGACAGAGAGCCTGAAAAAAGGAAAGCGATCCGGGCGAAATAATAAGGTGAGAAGTCACGACAAAGAAGAGGGAGACGAGAACAAATGTAGCGCGAGAGACGCGCAATGATAGACGAAGATTCCCCCCCGGATAAGCGGCGGCAGAAGAGAGAGAGAGAGAGAGAGAGAGAGAGAGAGAGAGAGAGACGGAGCTGAAACGAGAACGCGATAAAGGTATAGAGAAAGAGAGTTGGCGTGTGTATATATACCCGGAAAAAAAGGGGCAAAACGAGAGCAGAAGCAAACTCGAGCCTGGAACAAGCGTAACGAGAGGAAGAAGCGTCGGATAAGGACGGAGAGAAAGGAGGGAAAAAAGAGGAGGAGGAGGAGGAGGAGGAGAGGCTGGGGGAACGCGGTTTAGGTAGCTCTCTCGCTCCGCTGGAAACGGGGAGCGCCGCCGCCCTGTGTTTGTGCTCTCGCCGGGGAGCACAAAGAGAAATGGCGGGGTATTTATCAGTGCTCTCCTTCTCTCTCTTTCTCTCTTGGGTTTCTCTTTCGCGTCCCTTCCACCGATTTCGCATCCAAATCCATTCGCTTGCCAGTTGATTCCCCCTGCGTCTCGGGAAGCGAGAGAGAGAGGGAGAGAGAGAGAGCGGGATGGATAGAGGGACGCTCGATGCCCTTTTGCAAGTCGCGCATATAGGCGATGCGTCTTCGCTCCGGAGACTTTGACAGCCGCCTCGCTCCGCTATTTACTCCTACGAGTGCGCTAAGACGCAGGATAAGAAGACTTGTCTTACATGCGCCGACCGAAGGGCCGTCGAAGTTGCGCGGTAGTTACTAGAAGCGTTACTAAAGCGCGGTTGGGAATAGTGTCAAACTTAAATACTTATGGTACATAAGTTTATTACGGCTTATATATTGATGCTTTTTTTTATTTAATTCAATAAATGAAAGACGTAACTTAATAACATAATGTTTGATTATTAAGTACGGTGTTACGCAATCAATTTTCAACGCCATTAAAACATAAATAATTAAATTAATCTTCGTAAATAAGATGATAATACCGTACAAAATATTTATCAGATTGGGTTTTTGTGTGAATGTGTACACCTAATTACATACATTTTTTTCATGGGAAAAAAGGTCTAATACAATGGCCGCACGAATAATTTAAGGTCGATAACTTGGATGTTGGCTGCATGAGAATTTTTATCTTCGCGCTGCGCTCGAAGATATATACTTGAGTATTTTGGTTCCGTTAACTCATTATTTAAAAATGTTACCTGTTATGTTCGAGTAATGATAGCGTTTGAGAGTTCTTTTAAGGCAATTTTTCATTTTTTCCTCGGCGTAAAGAAGTTGTTCTTACCAAGGATTAATTAGGAGAGTTAGTGAATGAATATTCGACGCAATTTTTCAAGAGGAATTTGAACCTAATTCACTAAAAAGTATTGGGCAAGAAAACTATTTTTTAATTGGCATTCTGTATAAAAAAAATTCTATTTTGCTCGCTCTTCTCTAAGAAACTGATGCAATCAGAATAAAATGTTACACACGTAAATTATAATTCGTCTAACAAAACGAGAATTACTTTCGTAATAGAATAATTTCTCAAAACTTTAATTTAACTAAAAACTAACGCATCCGCTGGGCAGCCAAATTAATAGCTCGCCAAAGAGACGGAGTTGGCAGACCGCTTCTTAATTATTTCAAAAGAAATCAGCTTCACCGCAAATCTCCTTTCTCAGAATCTCACCTGTACAGAATTTCTCTTCCTGACCAGCACACCACTAGCCAGGACCGCAAACCTAATCCTAAGAGGCCGAGGAGAAAAAAAAGGTATAGCCGACCAGTCCGAGCTCGAAAACCGCGAGAGAGCACAAAGCAGACTGCGCAAAAAGCGAGCGAGGAAGCGGCGGCGGCGGCGGCGGTCCGTTGATTGGCATATCCAATTTTTATTCCCCGGAGAGACAAGAAGCGGAGGCTTCCAGGCGAGAACGCGCAATTAAGTCCGCCGGCTTATTAAGAAGGAAGCTCTCGATGTATTGCTCGGTTGGCTTTTTTTCCCGCCGGCCGATCGTACAAATGGCGCGCGTCTCCTTTCGAAATTAATGCGCTGCGCGTTTCTACGTTTCGGCTTGTGCCGCTAATGGATTTTGGGTGGAGCCCCTGCTAACCAATCGGCTCACTCGCGGTGCAGTGAAAGTCCGACACCCACGAGAGAGCCGCTATCTCAGGAGGCTGCCTTTGGATCGACGCGTAAGAGGCCTCTTCTTCTCTTCTCGCTTTATCGCGTATCAGCCTGTTTCTTATGCGAGGCCCGATGCTCATTAAACGAGCATTAAGGAAGGTACAGCTTTGGAAAGAAGTAGCTCGTTAATGTCCATCGGATGGAGGTGTATCGCTCGAATTAAGGAGACTATTCCTCTGATTGTTTATGTAAATTTGTAAGGGACTCGAAGGATTTTATATTTCGTGTTTTTTTTTCTCTCTGGAGATCTTGTTTTGTAAAAAGCGAATTGTGTGTTCTAGAAGTATCAAAGAAAATTCAGAAAATTTGTTAAAAATGTATCAATATTTTTCAGTTTTTTTTAATTTAAAAATACTAAACCAAACAAATTTAATAAAAAAAATGCATCAGCCCTAAATGACATCAAAAACAAAGATTTTAAGCCCTGTTAGATGAAAATTCATC
>UCOM01002025.1:0-31670 GCA_900474385.1 Ormyrus pomaceus | reverse complement strand
TATATATATATATATATATAAAATAGTTCTGTTTAAATTCATCATCCTTTCATAATGCAAAGAATCGGTAATTAAACTAATTTTTATCGCTCGATACGCAAGATTTCATGTGTCTCTTCATGTCGCACATGTACTCGAACTTGGTGCTGCATTTCGGGCAAATCTTGTCCTCGAGCTTCGAGTGCTGCTTGCGCAAGTGCAACTTCAGGTACACGCAGCTCTTGGTGCGGAATTCGCAGAAAGGACAGCAAACGTCGTTTCTCTTGCCGCAGGTCTTCGCGTGAGTACCCAGGGACTTGCGGTTCTTGTAAGTGTGATGGCACTTGAGGCACTTGTATCGGAAGGTCTCGGTGTGCTTGCCCTCCACGTGGGCGATCAATTCGCGCTTCGACATCGTCGCGAAGTCGCACTGCCCGCAGAAGAAGCGATTCCTCAGGTGCATCGCCTGATGAAGGCGAAAGTTCTGAAAGCGCTTGAACTGCCTTTTGCACTTCATGCATCGGTACACCAAGCTCGACTTGCAGGTTGGACAGATCGTTCTCGTTTGAAACCTCGCGTAGTCCCAGGAGCGTTCGCACTCTAGGCAGTCGATAGTGCATTTGATCGCCGCTGTTTTGGAAAAATAAACGATTATTATATTGAATGAAATTTTTGGTAATAATTATACTGTTACTAAAAAAGATTTAATATTTCAACAAATATTCTTTATTTTTTTTCGTTCTCTAAATTTTGACTTTATCAAATTGAATTACACGGTTTAGTTTTTTAGAAAATTCGAACTAAAACCTACTTTATTTTATTAGTTAACGTGTCTCTTTTGAGCTTTTCTTTATGTTTGTTTGACTGGTGTAACAGGCCCGTAACTGATTAACACCAAATGAAAGCATAAATGAAGTGACCTTAAATGAGATAAAAATCGTAACAGGCAATCTACTTTATCTACTAGATTTTTTTTTATTGCAAGTTTTATAAATCGATATAGGATTGTAATTTTTTATTACATTAACATGTTATTTAGGGCAAGCTTTACTACTCTCTCGACTAACAAAATTCAATTTTGAATTTTAACTGAAATATGTGGATGTAACATTTGATGAATAAGTATTGTTTTTTTTTTAATTTGAAAGGGAAATAATCTTACTTCCACCTACTTACAGTAATGTTAATAATAAAATATCTCAAATATACCTGATGGGTCAGAAGAAGCATCATCATCGACCGAAAAATCTTCTTTGAGGAAAATTTGCTCACACTTGCCCTTAACATCAGATTCTGAAACATCATAAAGTAAAATGATTTAATAATTACAATACTTCAGCAAGCTTAATTTAATTTGGTAAAACTAGACTGTCATATTTATTAATTATATCCAAGGGTAGGTATGATTATCTTTAAAATTTATTAATATACTTTTAAGTTAAAATAGATCATAGATTTGCTTGCTATCAAGTAGTTTTACCAAATTGATTTAAAAATAATAAATTGATTGTTCCGATTTTTTCACCTTCTATAATTTCTATTGAACCCTCGTCGTCACTGGTCTTTGAGCATGATTTTTGAGTTGAGGTACTAGCTTCTGAAATAAATTAATAAATTATATTTTTATTTCGAAATTCTTTTATCTAGAAGCATTAAAAAGTGTAAAGTGTATTAAGATGCATTTACTAAATTACTAAAATGAAGCAAGTCAAAAAGGGAAAGCGTCACACAGATAGAATTCGTGCAATATAAGCTTATTAAATAGTTTTTATAGAACATATAAATTAAAGTTGCACCACGAACATTAACGTATTTAAACGCAAGCAATTATTAAAAGCAAGCAATTTTTAATGAATGAAGATCATTTGTAATGCTCAGACACTCACAAGAATTGCAAAACATATTTTCTAAAATGTACGTCGATTTGATAATGATCGTGGATGAAATGAACTTTAAAAAATCGATTTCTTTCTTATTACTAACCATACCAATTATCTATATAAATATGTAAGTAGAGTAATAAATAAAATAAATCTAAAATAAATAAATAAAATAAATAAATAAAATCTAAAGAGTAATAAAATAAGAGTAATAAATAAGTAATAAATCTTCAAAAATTAAATTTATAGAAACTTATTTAGAAGTGATTGAAAATCCCCTTAAGTTCAAATTAAATGTGAGAAAATTGAATTGTTAAATTAAGAATATAACATGTTTTTTAATTGCTAAATAATTCAGGTTACAATTTATAAAGTTGCACTTTTATGTCCCTTTATAAATTACACTTACACTTTTTATGCGCAATAGTTTAATTAAAGCAGTAGAAGTAGACAGGTAAAGAATTTCAATCTTTACAATGCAATAAATTGTCCACTCACCGGGTGATGAATATAATCAAATAAAATTCGTAGTTTTTATAAATAAATAATAATGATGATATTCTTATCAGTTTCACTTGAAGAATTGAACTAATGACCTTTAATAAATACCTTTTTTGATAATAATAATTGAATAAAAATAGTTTACGTGCGACTTTGGCAATGTTTCGAATGAAACAACTTTAAATCTTAAAATTATTTATTTATTAAAAATGAAATACAATGCTTTATGAATTACAAAAACGTATATAAAAAATTTGAGTGCATTGTACCATGAAATGTTAAGTTTGAAAAATTATTAAAACAACTTTAAATAGAATATTATTATTTTTAACACAAAAATATCTGAAATAAACTCATAAAATACATTTTTTTTGTTTTTTTTTTTTTTTTTTTTTTGAAGATTTTAAATCTTCTAATACGTGAATAAAATATTATGGAAGTAAATCCTAAATTTACATAAATTATAATAAAATTAACACATGTCCGATAATAATTCATTTTATTTATTTGAATCATAAATAATACAAAAAATGTCATTTACAATATTTTTACTGTAATATCGTTTAAAGTTGAAATTTTACTAAAATTTCTAATAAAAAAATATTGTAAATAGCTTATAAGATAGGCGATTATACATCAACTAAAGATTACAGTAAATCATGTTCTAGTGTATAAATACTTTTAAAAATTGAGTGGCACTTAACCTAACAAATAGTACGGTTGAACAAAAAAGTCACAGGTCACAGTATCGGTTGCATTGGAGAAAGGAATCTTTATAAAAACTGTAAGCTATTGTAAGGCTATTGCTATTATTAGGAATAAGAGATATTCCTTAAATGCTACATAACATGAACTAAAACATGGCACAAATGGTAAAAGTGTAGTCTCGTATACGAGGTATCATGTGAGAAGGTTGTCGAAAAACCCTATGTTTAAAAGTCTATTGCAATCTATAAATGTTTGCTTTTCAGGAACATAACAATAAATATATCACGTGCTATGAATCTGTAAAGAACCGGCGTAATAAAATAAACTAAAAAATATTTTAACTAGCAATAAGAAAAAAAAAATCATCGGACAGTCAAACTGTAGGAACTAGATGGTGTATTATTTTTTAAACTATGGGTGAAGTTATGTTAGTAAAAATAAGATCGCAGTTCTGAATTTATATTTGAAATTTAAACAATTATAATCAGTTCAAAAATAATTATACGAATAACGACTATTTAAAAAAATTATTGTTGTAATAATTACTATTGCATGTATGGTAAAACCGTGTCATTTTTAATAAATTATTATCTACTTATAAATTAAGTTCTATCGATGTCACTACAGTTTTTATAAAGATTTATGCTATAAACAGCGCAGTTTTTTTGTAAGTTGATTTATGTACATTATCTAAAAATAAAAAGTTGAAATTTTTATTATGTAAAATTTGAAACAATTTTTAAAAATCTACTTACAAGGAGACACTCACGGGTGACATACATCGCTCAAACTTTGGGATTTATCTTCTTATATAAAATTATAAAATAAACCGCGTTCTTTTCTACCAATGTCGGATTTTCCCAAAGTTATAGACTATTTTAGCGACTTTATGAAAAAATTATTCCTAAATTCATTTAATTGAAAGGATTTTATCTCAAATGACTCAAAAAAATATGGCTTCTTTTAATTATTTTCATATAACAAAATATATCGCAAAGTTTAAGCGAAATTGAAGACCCGTGAATGTGAGTATCTCCTTGTTAGTACTCTTCGCTAATGACATTACTTTTCCTTATACTTTTTACATTCTAAATTACTCGAATGTATCTTAATTTGATAAGGCACTTATTAAGTAAGATTTTTTTCTATCTTTTGTCTACGTAATGATTAAAATTATTAAGATTATTTTGAAAATTGATTAATAGTGGTGTCAATAAAATTTATTTCATTTTAATGAATGTGGACGAATCGAACGCATGAATCTAATCAAGATTAATTTTAATATAAAAATCTATCACAGTTGATGTTTCTTTGTAAAGTATACCAGCATAGTAAAACTATGATTTTTGCATATAGTTTATAAATTTACCAAACTAAATCCCATTTACCAAAATTCTGTAATTCTAATTATCTATTTATTATTATTATAGTCAAAAAATAATTTATGACTTTCCTTTTTTCAAGGGCAGAAAATAATAAAATTGAAATTTTTTAGATCTACATTTTATCGCCCTTCTATAATTGATTCAATTAATGAATAAAAAAAAAGATTTTTTCTAATCATTAAGGTTTTTAATCTTTTAATTGTTCTCACATTTTTTTGACAATTGAAAGTAAAAACTTTTGATCTTTGTATGAGTATAAATGCAAAATCACAGCTTCAAGCTAATGATTATTCGAACTTTTCTTTACATATAGGTATATGGTTCCTTTCTTTAACCGCATTTTTTGAGCATAAAATCGCACAATTGCAACACAAAATATTACGTTCATTTTGTGTTTAAAAAGCAGAGAAAATATATCCATGATTTTCGTTAATATTTGCGTTGCGATTATTTGAAAATTCACATGAATTTTAATATATACTTATTTTGTCAAGTAACTAATAATAATTGATCTTTTAAGAATTTTTTCATACACAATCTGAGAAAAAAATGTCTATTTTTAATGTTAAATATGCGATATATAAATAAAATAAAATATATTTAAAAATATCACTGTTAAAACTGAAAGTGTTCATTCTCGGTTGAATGAATCTATTTTCCATTAAGTGATTAAACAAATTAAAACTTAATTAGTTAAATAAAATATCAAAATATTTTTACGGATAAAAAAATGAAAAGCAAAAAAAATTTTAGTGGAGTAATTTTTTAACAAAAATATTCAATGCAAACAATTAAATTATGAATATTATAAAATATCTTGTTAAGTAAAAAAATATGTTATTAAGTAAAAAAAAAGGGGTTTAAATTAGTTATTCACTTTATAATATGGTTAAAATTGTTGCCGTAAAATTACCATTATAAATCTTCACCTAAACATTCTAATGCAGTTTTTAAATTTACTTTTCCAAAATCAAACAAAACCTTTTTTTGAAAATACGTACAAAAAATTTTGATGCACGAGTAGCCTGCTACTAAATAAACAATTTTGTTTAAGTATTTACGTTTCTTATTTAAATATTTCGCAGCAAAATACTATAAATATATTTTTGTTACCCATTTGATGGGAATAATTTCCTTGGTTAAAGTAATATACCTATTCAAAAATTGATTAATAATACGGCGTACCATCCCAAAAAATTATAACTGTCCGGCAGTGTTTATCGGTACTTACAAGAAAGCATAAACTTTGTTTTAAAAAGTAGATCTTTTTCGTTAAATAAATCAAACTCGTCCAAAGCATGTCTTTTAGAACTAATTTTTCACCCAGATTGCGTTAACCTTCGACGACGTTTGACGCGCCTAAAAAGGGTAATAAAAATGCGAAATTAAAAACACATCGTTCTCTACTTTCGATCAATTTTGTCCTTGTGCACGCGTTCGATGTGCCTGGCAACGTGCATCTTTTGCTTGGCCTTATACGAGCAGTAGGGACACTGGAATTGCGGCTCCTTTCCGCATTCCCATTTTTTGTGATTCCTGAGACTGCTCTTGAGCTTGTACTCTCGGCCACAATCCTCACAGATGAAGTCCTTAGAGTCTGGGCTACCTGTGGTATCCTTGTCAGAGCTCAAGCTACTGTTACTCGAAAGGACTGGACTCCAAACGATCGATGGCACGTACCACGAATGCCAGGACGGTGACGAACGGCGCAGATCCGCAAGACTTAAGTTTTGCGCTGCAAGCAGAGACAGAAATTTTTTCGACCGATCATATTAAACAGGGTAAAGTCATAATAAACATTGGTCGTGCGGTTCTCTACGCTGGGTTGAGACGGGATCAGGAGTGAATCTCGTTTTTTTGTTTTGGTTTTGTGCAAAAAATTTTACTTTTACAATAGAAAAAATATTTTTGTTGCAGAAACAGAAGAGTTCTTTTTAAATTTTATAGTTTAATAGTTGAATAGATTGATTACATAAAAAGTTGACAAGAAAATTACTTTTTTAAAGAAGTAGGTTCTTTACTACTTATAGTTAGTAAATTTAAAATAAATTTATGCGCAATAAAAATCATTATTTAAATCACTGAATAAAATGTGTTAATAAATACTAATATTATTTACGTAATTTAACTTACTATTTTAATAGAATTAATTACTCTATTAGTTACTTTAACATTGAATAAATTGCTGCAAGATGTTAAAAATAATTAGCGGTAAACAACTTCTCCGGTTCTTAAAACGACTGTATAAAAATATTTTTTCAATACAATAAAAAGAAAATTTTTGTACAATGTTATAAGTAATTGTGTTAAATTCTTAAGCAGTCCTTAACCGATGCATTTTAAAAATCCCGTTTCACTGAAAGAAACATACATATTAGAGTACAGATTTTTAAATTCTAAAGAAAAGCGTTAAAAATAATATGATGCTGAACTTAGTAAAAATTTGAAGGCAAAGAATATAAAGTACAAGTAAGGCGTTTTAATGAAATAGAATAGTAGCTGAAGCAAAAGAAAAATAAATTTCTAAGATGCATACGCCAAAAGTTGACATTGGATACAATGACTTACAGATTTGTTAGTAAGTACTTTAAAAAATATAATTTCATTATTCATTTTTATTACACAAAAATAATACAAAATAAAAACAAATTATAAATTAATCAGCATCAGGATCCACCAATTAAATTACTGTTTTTTTCCGGTATAAATAAAATAAAAATGCTGTTACTTCAGGCTGCAATTAAAGGATATTTTACCTTTAAACTGCTTCACCTAAAAAAAGAAAAAATGATGTTAGTAATTAATCGTTTGTACCATGATCATGAACATAATTTATCAAAGTAATATATACTTTGGCAGGATACCATATTACTAGGTTCATAAATAAAAAACAGAATTTAAGATTTAAATTTATTCAATTCATAAGTAACATACAAAAATCGGTAAAAAATACTTATATAAAACTAGACCTACTTTTTATTGAGTATGCTATAATAGTTTATTACGCAACAAGTGCGCAAAGTAGAGTCGCCTACATGCAAATCTTGCATATACCATTTTTTCAAACAGTGCGCAAAGTTTGATTTTTTTCAATCAGCGCGCGCAAAATGATCACGTTGAGAGTGCAAAAATAGAATGCTTTCAATATCCGTACAAGTAAAAAAAATTGAATTTTGCGCGCGCAGGTTGAAAAAATAAAACCTATACACGTGTACGTATCTGAGTAAAAAAATATTTTTGTATAGTCTCTGTCTGCACAAAATTTTCTCTTAAAAATATTAATCTATCTTTTTTATTTATTTTTTGCAATATTTTTAATATCAAATCCGTCATTTCATAAGTTCAACATGATATTTATGAAGGAATGTTCACAAATTTCGATATGTTTAACTCTTAATCATTAATTTCATAAGGCACATAAAAATTCAGCAGTTAAAATGCTTTAAAAGAGCTTCTTACTCGTACGTTAAGTGATTATTATAGATTATAATCAATATAATGTACAATTCTTCATTAAATTTCGGAATACACTTAAAAGTATTTGAAAAATGCAATAAAGTTTAAATAATGATACACATGTACGTTTCAAAAATACTGAAAAAAATCACTATTTTGTTGTAAAAACTGATTTGCAATGAAAGTCTATTATTAACTTCCAGTAAAATGAAAAATTTGTAATTGTACATATTTACCAATATTTTTTTTTAATTACGCAATTTTATTACTACGTTATAACTAATTTAATTCTACTAATACTAATATGTATTCGCTTTAAGAATGCGCCTACAATCGATTTCAACCGCAGTTACAAATTTAATTTGTATTAATATTAATTATTAAAATCATGAACTTAACAATTTTTAGAAAACATCGATATTTCAGTAAAAAACCACTTTATACTCTATCTGATTTCACATTATTTAAAAACCTTATCATTAATACAGAATAATTTGTATAAAATGTAGGTGGTAAATATTTAACAATATAAACTTTAAAAATCCATTACAAAAGAAAAATAAACAAACGGCAAGAAAATGATTACTGAAAAAATTGTTAAATATTTCTAAAACTATTTTAAATCACTTAGCATTTTCGGTATACTTATATTAACTTTAAGAAAAAAAATTAAATTTTTACCACAAGACTTATAAAGTCAACTACTCCATGTCAAATTCACGAATACAAAAATATTCATATCATTAATTGAAATAAGATGTTAACTACCAGATCTAGAATGTACATCTAAGGTTTCACTTTTACTAAAAAATTAAGAATTGAAAAAAAAAATCAATTCCCTGAGAATTCGGCATACAAAATTTACAGAATGCATTTGTAAGTGCCACGCCAATTGAATTTCATAATTAAAAAATGTACAAATGCACTGGGAATCAAGCAAGGGATTATTATTCTTTATCTTTTCCTTTTTCCTTTTCTTTTTGATGGTGTCGCTTAAGATGTACAGTTAGATTTCCTCTTTGCCTAGCTTTGTAAGGACACTGGGGACACTGAAATGATGGGGGTTTGTTTCCACATTCAAGCGCTTCGTGTCTTCTCATTGTACTTTTCCATCTATAACCTTTTCCGCAAAATTGGCATTTAAAGTCTAATCCTGTCGGTGATTCTTTACCTTTTGCTTTAGCATTTTGCGCCTGTTGCCTTTGCCTTTCCTGTACAACCAACATTAACTGTTCAGGAGACTGTGGATTTGAGGTCGACACGAGACCTAAGGAAGCGGCAAAAACGAGGCTGTCCAAAGAACTATCACTAAACATTTCGTAATTAATCTGCCGCTGCTGCTGTTGCCGCTGCTGTTGTTGGTCACTCAAATGGTTACGAGTGTTGGGGCGCTGTTGTCTTGAATGGTTCTGTGGCTGTCTAGCTTGACGGTTGGTGGTGCTGTGTGGTTGTTCGGGTTGTTCGCGTTGTTCATGTTGATTGTTCGGAATGCTAGAGATTTTCTTCCGATTACGCCGCAATAAGGAAATCATGCTGAGTCTACTGGTTTTCCCTGGAAAGAATCAAAGCAAATTTTTGAAAAAAAAACCTAATAAAATATCATTTAGTTTATATTTTTGCTGAAATTAAGAATTCAATGTAATATTTATAGATGATGAACTTGTTGGACTTAAAAGTTTTCGATCCCACAGTTTTTTTACTTCTTTATTATTAGCACCTAACAGTAATCGTTTGTATTGAAAAACCTTACTAAACTTAAAAGGCCATTATTGTTAAATATTGACCCTTTTTTAATACAATCACCTTAACCCGAAAACAAAACTTTTTAGCCTACGAAAAGTAGACATGCTAAAAAAATATTTTCAAAAATTATATTATTACAGCATGTATACTTTTATAATAAAATATTTTTTTTTTAATTAATTTTTATAAAATATTAAAAAACTTAAAATTTCAGAAAAAGAAATAAAAAGCAAGTAAATTTTGGTATGGGTTGATTTGTGCACGTAAGAATGGTACACTTAAAACATTGTGCACACTTTAGCATTGGTATACTTTATATATAGATATATTCGGGTGTATTAAATTGTTGCACAATGTGTACAAAATGTGAACAAATCAATGTGCATAAACCAATCCATGCCTAAACTTTTATTTTACCTTTACTGAATAATCTATCAAATTTCGATAACAAACTTCATGCAAGATAAATAGTGGAAAAGTAAAAAAAAACCAGCACCATAAAAAATTAAATTATTAAAACCAAAGGAAGAAGCGTGTAAAAAACTTATTTAAACAGGTGAAAATAATACGAATAATTTGTTTGTAGTAAAATTTATTGGTCCATTGACATGGCGATGAGTATTTCTTTTTATTGCTGGAAACATATTTAAATTTTGAATATCCTTCCAATGATGAGTTAAGGGTTCAAAAAATGTGTGTGATTGATTTTTCTGAATTATATTGCAATTCCGAATTGAAGAATGATGCTGTAGGGAGTAAATATTACATGTTAAATATGCGTAATTCTTTTAAATAAAAATTTAAGGTAAGATATTAATAAATAATAAAATAACAAAAACGATTATTTTATATTTTTTATTTAGCTTACAAGAATAGTAAGAGGTAGATCAATTAAGAAACACTTACATGAAATAATTTAATAATATAAAAACAATATTTTATTATATACGTTTTATTGAAATGAAGGTAAAAACTAACTATTTTTCTACATTCTCCAGGTGCTCCTCAGAGACTCGATACCAAAATATGTGACCTTAGTTCTAAAATTAAGAAGATAGAATGGAAAAATATGGAATATGAATTAAGTTTCACGAAGTGGCTGATTTTCTAAAGAAGGAAATTTTAATTAAAGTAGTTGTTGAATCTAAATTAAGTGTTTAGAAAAAAATTTGTATTTTTAATAACTTAAATCTGACAATTTAAGTAATAATTTATGTAAAAAAAAGTACCTAAGAAGAAAAAAAAATAAAAACTTAATTTATTATAACGCAATTCGAAATTTGCTTGTAGAAGTAAAACCCCCGTTTAAGACGATAGAATTGTTTATTTTTTATCCGATTTAAATGTATGCAGGCTTATTTTGTTCTTTATACATTTATGTATCAATTTACCGCCAGAAATTATAAAATAATTGACTAACAAAATTAGACTGAATTGTTTATAAAAAAAAGTTGGACGCATTTTTATACAAACAATAAACATAAATTATTTTGCCATTTCCCATAGTAAACTTATAGATGAATGTATAAACAAATAAGTTTATACATATTTAAATCGGATACGAAAATAAATATTTTATCGTCTTAAACATGGGTTTTCCTTCCATAAGCAATATTCCGAATTGCATTAGAACAAATTAAGTTTTTAATTTTTTTTTTCTTCTACATTGGGTAATCTCTTCTTACATTATATTGTTCTTTAAATTGTCAAATTTAAGTTATTTACAAAAACACATTTTTTATTCGACAATTACCTTAAAGGGAATGAATACGCTTGGACTTATCTGGGAGTATTGTCAGTGCAAATGTACAGGGTGAGTCTAATTGTGGATGTACCTAAATATTTATTCAGCAAAATATTTTTAGAACAAGTTATATACACAAATAATAGAGTTTTCAAGAACTTCACTTGTAATCTTGAAACTTGTAATCTTTTAATCAAGAACTTCACTTGTAATCTTGAAATTCAACTTCAAGGTCATTTGATGGTTAACTTGCATTTTTTAAACAGGGACCCCTATTTTTGACTTCAAATTCTGAAAAAGCGGGAAATTTTACGTTCAGATATGTATCCATATTAGGGGTCAAATTGATCAATATGGATCAAAATCTCTGTCAAAAATGTGAAAATGAACATGAGAGGTCCTATTCTCCAATTCAATATTTTGTTTCGAACTGAAATTTCTGAAGATTGAAAAATTTACAACAATACAATTTGTTTATCTGAAATCTCTATCAATATATAAAAGATTTAAATAAGAAAGATATATTTAGTTTAACATTTATTTAATCTTATGTAAACGCAAAAATAAGATTTAAATAAAATAAAAAAAGAACAACTTTCAAACTTAATTCTATAGAACGATAAATAAATACGATAATAAATTCCGTTAATTGAACATCTCGAAAATTTATAATAATTATTACAAGTTATTATAAATTTTCGCGAGATGGCAAATACTTGTAAAGTAAAATTCAAACAACTTTTATAATCCCATTTACAAGATATAATTAAGATATAGTTTTAACAATAACTTAAAAATAATATAAAATAATTACAATAGTAAAAATCTTATTTTAAATATAATCCTTAACTATTAAAAAAGTTATAGAAATTAAATTAATTTTTCACTAAAAATTAATTTAATTTCTATAACTTTTTTAATAGTTAATTTTTCACTAAAAATTAATTTTTGGTCTACAAATATTCTAAAAATATTTGATTAATCTTAAGTGAAATAAAAAATAGTAAACTATACTTGATAAATATAAAATAAATAAAATTTCATCCGAATTTTTGTAAGATCATATTGATTTTCAAATGTAAGGCGGGTATGTAAATAGTGCTGGGTAGTGAAATAATGCAGGCTGGGAAATTGCAAAAAAGTGGGAAATAACCGTAGTTTTTGATTCAGTGTTCATAAACGTATACTTTACGCATAGTTTATGGAAAATGTCTATTTCTCAACAACGGTGAAAAATGTTATACTCTCATGGGTATATATGTTAATTGGTATGTAATATATATAGATATAGTTTTGTTTGTTTTTTTAAATGTAATTAGGCTATATCTATATGTACACACATTTTTACGACAATAGTTCAATTTTATATTATATATGTATTGCAAATAAATGCAGCGCAGAACATAGATAGTATAAAATGATTGCCATGAAATAAAGACAAAAATGACACTATCGGCGTAACACAGTTGAGTCTTTGGCATACTTCATATGAGTATCTGTTCTTTCATTTGAGGAGCTTACTTCGAAAGTTGGAATTTAAATTTCATACTATACTTATCTTCTAACACATCGAAAATATCAGTTTTTTAAAAATAAACGTATTGTTTTTTTACAATAAAAATCATTAAAATAACATTTTAAAAAACATTGGTAAAATGTAAGTATAAAAGAAATTAAAAAGTATCTCTATATACTCACTGATATCAGCAACAAACTTACCCCCGTCCTTATTTACCGATTCTCGTTATCGTGAGTAGTGCAACTAACGGAACGTCCTTCAAATGTTTCATCGGCGTGGTAGATTTCTTGTACTTTCAAATCAAATGCAATTATAATCTACTTTAATTTTCGTACATTATGTTTCATTCACATTATCGGTTTTCGCCCAAAGTATTTAAAACGAAATTTCAACGACTTATGATAAAATGCGATGGATTAATAAAATTTATTTATTTTTCTTACTCCAGAAAAAATTTTCATATTTTTCTCCTTTGCAATTAATGTTAAAAAATTTATTAAGTTTCAAGTTTGCTAAATTTTCTATTACCAAACCTAGAAAATTTAAGCATCATAAACATATAGTTGTATTTTAATACTTTCTGCAATATATTTTACAAAAAATATTAAAGTATTGATAAAAAAATTAATAATTCTATTACACCCTACATATATTATATGAATGTACTATCAATGAAAAAAATGTCAGATAATAAATTCTTTTCAAAACTGTAAACAAAATTCTATTACTTATTTTCTAATTTTTTACTGGTGCAGTTAATTTTGAAACAGTAAACATTCATGAAAGCTCATATTAACCTTTTTATAGTTTTCATAAATGTATTAACGTTAAAACACAAAATTTTGTTGCACAAAATAAATGCTTTTTGAAACTTTAACTCGTCATCTATTATTTTAATTTATTAATGCTCGATTCAAGTGCATTTAAAACATATTTACACTAAACCATGTACTACCAATGATTAAACACAAGGTTCGTGTGCTTAAATATGACAAAAAATTTACATGCAAATGTATGTGAATGAATATCGATGACAGAAAAGCATTAAAATTATTATTTTTAAGCAAACGTAGTCAATAAAAATCTACTGCACGATTACTTATGAAATATTGACATAACGAATTCAAATTAACAAAATGCATGACAAAGTATTTTATGTATAAAAGCTCTAATATTTGATCATTTAATTTTTGTCAAATCAAACTACATGAATGAACATAAAAAATATTGCAAATTATTAATTTATAGATGAAATAAAATTTTTTTTTTTTTTTACTAATTACTAATTATTTGTTTACGTAGCGACGTCGGAGCTTAATTTAAAAACACACATGACTAACCTTTTTAGAGAGTGTAAATTTAGCGAAAATGCGAGTAAAAAATGACCTTAACTCGTGAAAGCACATTTCACCATTGTGTACCACCTTGAAAGTGCCAAATATATATATTCTCTCTCTCTCTCTCTCTCTCTTGCTTTTGAGCAACAAGTAGTTTCGCCTAAATTGTTTCCGCTCCTCCAACGTGCATCTCTCGTACAAACACACTCCCTCCAATGCACAAATGCACGTGTCGCAATTAATTGTGTAACTGCCGAAGCCCATCGTGGCGGAGAGACCGCCTCTCAAGAAACTTACAGAAACGCTTTCCGCGCGAAGCGTCTCTCTAAAGCACACTTTTCCGTCTAGGTTATGTTCTAACCTCTCGCGCTTACGCACTTTTTCCGGGATTTCAGCTGGAATCCAGCGTCGATGTCTCCGAGCGAGCCCTTCCGCGCAACCCCGATCACGTTTACGAAGAGAATAACAATTTTCCGACGACCGACAACCGTTCAACGACGAAAGCAAGCTCGACGCGCGAAAACCCACGCAAACAAAGCCAAGCTCTCTCCAAGCTACAGTCGGCTACGGGACGGACGGTGCACGGATACCAGACCCGAGGCTAGGTGAGGACTGAAAAGTTCGAAACGTATACGCACTGTCGGCGTGCTCTTCCCCTCCCCTCGGCCCCCTCTCCTTCGTTTTTGGCCAGCTTGCTTCTCTCGTCGTGTCGACGTGCTGAAAATCGAGCTCAGTTCGCTCTCTCTTTCTCTCTCTCTCTCTCTCCCTCTCTTTCTTTCTCCGGGGCTCTCTCTGGCAGCCGATGTAACGGTTTTTTTTTGCACGCCGCTATGGAATTACAGCGCCCAAAGCTTGATTGATTCAGCCTAAACAGCTTGATAATGGAAAGTTTCGGAGGTGCCGCACGGAGAGACGGGGCTCCGGAGTTGATGCGAATGTTTGAAAATATTGCGCGTACCGAGGCGCGTACTTTCTTGTCTCTCTGATGGCTTTGTGCTTGAATGAACGGCTGCGTGCACGAGGGCGGAGCTTGCTCGGGCTTGGGCTTAGTGTGCATTCGTGTGCTCCGTCGACTTTGGGGGAGAAAGCAGAGGAAAAGTTTGGAAGAAAACAAAGGCGGCGGCATTTTTTTTTTTTTTTTTTTATGAATAATTATCGTCGAAATATTTGTATTTATCTATAATTTTTATTTCGTTTATTTACATAACGGACATTTAACTTGTGTCTAATTTCTATAATTTACAATGAATTACATTTATACAGAGTTTCATTGCTAAGCGAAGAATATTAGATCACTTAGTTAATCTATCTTTTGGTAAGTATCTAATATTTTTTCAAAACAAATTGTGAGAAACATTGGTAATTTAATAATTATTTTCAGAAATATGTTGTGTTATTAAGTATGGGGCGTATTGCATGGCTTTATTAAATGATTATCAATTATTTACAGCTTACTTTTATTATTACTTAACTCAAAATAATTTTAGTTCTTATTAAGAGTGCCAATCAAATTTCGAAATTGCTGAACAAATTTTCCTTAAATATTAAAACTTAATTTTGTTGTAAAGAGAGGTATAATATAGAATTTATGTTACAATAAATTATTAATCAGCTTCTATGTATAGTCTCCATAAGTATTATTTCCTTTGGCAATGTTAAATAAAGAAGGATGTTAAAAAAAAGCTCTTTTTGAAAAAAAGCAATCCCGCAGCTTTCTCAAAAAATTTACAATTTACATTTTCAACGTCCTTCTAGGCATTTTTCGTACAAACTATACGAACCTTCAAATTTGATCAAATCTCACTCAAACAAAAGCCAACTCTCAGTTAATCTTTAAGAGAACCCTAAAGAAACCGAGCTCCCATATCATATTCGAATCCTACACAATCTCCTCGACGTCGTCGTCCACGTAGAACTTGACCAGCTGATTTTGGTGGACCTTGCGTACGTGCTTGACGAGGTTGTCCTTGAGCTTGGACCTTTTGGGACAGTAGAAGCAGCAGAACCTCGGCTGCTTGCCGCACTCGAACTTGATGTGTCGGCGGAGGTGTTGCGTCCGGACGTATCTCTTGCCGCAGCGCGGGCAGGAGTTGCCCTCAGCTTGCGGCCAGCATTCCGCGTCCAGGTTGGAGTGGACGTTCACGATCTTGAACATTGTTCGCGGGCGCAGATACCGGTTGTTCCTCGGGTAATCTGCGAAGATGAAACGATGCATTCGTTAAGATTGTTCGGACTCGGGGTGGGTTAACGAGAATATCAGTAAGCAGAGTTGGTTTAATGTTGATGTATAAAGTTTAATGCTTAGAGATTTTTGGCACTAAGATATACGGGAGCTCGAAGGCATGGAAATATGTGATTTAAAGGATACGCGAGAGTATAAATTATTTTTTTTTTTTTTATTAAATAAAAATGTATTATAATGTAATGCTGTAGTTAATTTTAGTTAGGATTGAATAAAGAGATACTATTTAATATTAAAAATTTTTTCATGTCTGTTAATTACAATAATTGAAGTTTAATATTGTGCAAGCATAAACTTATTTGCTAATAATTTTAAGAAAATCAATGAAGATATACGCATGCTTAAACTTCGTTGTAGATTTATTAAAATTTATTAAAAAAATAATTACACAGTTTTTTTCGTTTTAACTTCTTCAACGAACGAAAATTTTAATTAACAGATTGTATATTTGGCAGTTTATCGCTTTAATTTAGTTAACAAATTTTCCAAAATGTAAATAATCACTATATAATACACATATATAACTGCTTATTATATGTACAGTGTTTGAAAATTTTCCAAAAATATAATAATAATGAATGAAACGGACTTTTTAATATAAATATAGTAATAACGAACGAAAGGGACTTTTTAATATAAATTAAATTGTACGTTCTTAGTAAGTATTGTAAATTTTGTTTTTCTCATCGTAAAACTTAATTTTTCGATTTTCATGTCGCCGTATAACGTGGTCCTTAAGGTTGCTTCTGTGATTGCTCTTTTTCGAACAGTAAATACAATGAAAACGAGGAGATTTGTTACATTCGTACTGCAGGTGACGATTTAATGAATTCTTGTGTGCGTAGGACTTTGTGCATTGCTCGCACTTGAAGGGCTTCGATGGATTTGAACAGCTCTCGACTCGAGAAATTCGAACCTTGAAAGCAGGATCTGAAAAAAATAAATGTACATTAATTACAAACGCACACTAACAAAGCTTCAAAATATTGTTTAATGAACGATGTAAAAGCTTTAGGATGTGTGCATCGAATTGCAAAAGAAGGTAAACGATCCGACATGTAATTAACAAAAGGACGGAATTGCTTATAAACGTCATCCAGTAACCGCATAACTAAAATTTTAGCTGAACAAGCAAAGAATTGTTAATTGCATTTTTAAAATTTTTAATAATTAAATCGCAGTTTTATGTTGGGCATGCACACATTTAAATAAATATCTGGTGATTGCAAGAAAATCCGTAAATTCGTGATTACATAAATTTTATAAATGCATTAGTTAAATATTGGCAGATGTTGCAAAAATATAATTTTTATACTTTTCATGACGATAGCATTACGTTTATATTAACAGATTCAGTAAAATATAAAAGATTATTGAAACATAACACATTATTATTATAGTAACATTAGTAAAGAATACAAAAATATCGCAAAATTGTATTGTAAACTTGACCTCAATGTTTGCATACTAATTAAACAATCATAAACAATGATTTAAATCGGTCTTGCACAAGAAAAAATAACGTTGCACTACAATTGTTAAGACATGAAATAGGCATGCAGATAAAAAGTGTTAATCCATCTCCGTAAAAGTATATATTTATCAAGTTCTAAGTCTACAATTAGTAACATCGTCGCTCGCAACGCGCCCAGATTCCGAAAGTTTTCGGGAACGGCCATATGGCAGGCTTTTTCAGTTGTAGGCCCAAGAGCAGCTCCGAGAGAATCTCTCAAGCTCCGCGCGGCGGGGGGAAATCAGCTTTTGTGTTGCCTACACCTGCTTGGCGTCGCCTCGACCTTGAGGAAGCATTTTCCTCTCCGCGCGTCTCTTATACCTGGCTTCCTCTCTCCCTCCTCCCTCGTTGTTTTCGCATCTCCGACTTTCTCTTACTGTCTCACGAAATTTTCTGCGATCTTACACAGTTTGCGAGTTTTAACTTGGCAGCTTTTTGCATTTCGTTTGGCGAGGTTTAGAATTCTCGAAACGGAGTAAACTTTAAAGAAAATTAATTTATTGGAAAAATATCGATTTACACTGCTGTTCTGCGTGTTTGTAAGATTGTCTGTAAAAAAATGTATTCTATACAATTAGCTTCGCGTCATTTTTTTTGTTTTGTTTTACGCATACGCTTATTGTTCTGCAAGCTTAATATTATATAAGTCTCAGCATGGCAACATTTGGCGAGACCAACGAAGGTGCACTCTGCACAAGCTTAGTTTCAGGCGTCTGTACAGAGTATTCCAAAAATATTTGCGAAAAAAATTGGTCCTAAAAAAAAAAATTCTAATAACAGTTTTTAAATCTGATATAATTAGTTAAGAAAACATCGAATTTTATACATTGACGATTTATATGCACTACGTTGTTGCCCTCTATCCTGCAATATACTTTTCCTCTCAGATTTTCCATACACTCTGCATACTAGCCCGAAGGCTTGCACCTCTATCTCTGACGAAAGGAGCCGAGCTTACACGAACGATGGGGGAGATACGCACGCCTCTCGCTTCGTTCGCGTCTAGCAACAGGGATCTTCCGTTTTCGGCGGGTTCGAACTCTTGCTGAGGGTAAGGCACGTGGAAAAGCTGGACATAAATTCGGTGCACGGTGATGCTAAGTCTTGAGTTTAGACAGAGAACTTTTTTTTTCATGCCTCAATGCTGTTGACGAATCAATTAAGATATACAAAATTGTTTTTATATTGTATACTGCTACGTATTAAAAAAATGAGTATGAAATTAACAGAAAGGATAAAAATTATTATGAATATTATTGATAAAAACAAACATTAGTTAAATAATTATACGATATTGATTGTTTAATTTCTTTTTTCAAATTAAACTACATCAGTTGACAGAAAAAATGTTGTACATTCTTAGATTACACACGAAGTAAAATTTGCTTTTATAGCATTTTAATTTAGATTTTGCATATTAGTTAAGAGTCAATCCTCGCAGCTTCCGACATTTTACTCAGTCGAAAAAGTCCGTTTTCGGGCTTATGGCGGCCATTGCGCTTGTAGTGCTAGAAATTGGAAAGCAGAGAAACTGACCGTCTAAGGGACAAGATTATATGACTGTATCTTCTACGCCTCAGTCCTGCAAGTAATAAAATTGTCTGTAGAAAAATTTCCTCTGAATTTTACTTTTTCGTGGATATGTACGATATGACTAATTCATCTTCACAAATTTGCTCAGTCAATTAATTTTTGACAATAATAATGCTGTTTTAGAACACGCGCTTATTGTTCTTCAAGCTTGAGAACTTGTACTCGAAATCTGTATATGGAAACGTTTGGTCAGAACAATTAAAATGCACAAACTTAGTTTTAGACACTCTAAGCAACGTACTCCGAAAGTATAAGCGGAAAAATATGGCAGCCATTATGCTTGCAGCGTCGGAAGTCGGAAAGCAGAAAAACTGACCGCCGAAGGGATAAGCCCACGCTGTCCTATAAACTAAAATTGTCTATAGAAAAATTTACTCTGAATTTTATTTCTCGGGGCGTTACTAATTCATATTTGCGATTTTGTTCATTCAATTAATCTTGGACAATAATATTCTTTTATGCGAATGCTTATTATGTTTTAAGCTTGAATCTTATACTATAGATATCTGCATGGAATCGTTTAGTCAGAACGCGATGCACTCTGCACTCTGCGCAAACTTAGTTTTCGATACTCTACGCGGCGCATTCCGAAAATGTAAACGGAAAAATATGGCAGCCATTATGCTTGCAGCTGTGGAAATCAGAAAGCAGAGAAGCTGACCACCGAAGGGACAAGCTTATATACTTCTACGCTGCTGCCTTATACAAACAGTAAAATTGTCCTCAGAAAAAATTTATTCGAAATTTTAGTTTGTCGGGTATTACTAATTCGGATTCGCGAATTTGTTCAGTCAATTAATTTTAGACAACAATAATATATTGTGTTAGGCAAATGCTTATTGCTCTTCAAGCTTGACGCTTATACCCTAAATTTTTACGTAGCAACGTGCTCAGAACAATTAAGATGCATAACCTTAGTTTTAGACGCTCTATACAGAGTGGGCAAATATGGCAGCCATTATGCTTGCAGCGACAGAAATTATAAAGCAGAGAAGCTGACCACCGAAAGGACGAGGTCTGTATACTTCTACACTGCTACCCTGCAAGCAGTAAAATTATCCGTAGAAAAATTTACTCTGAATTTTAGTTTCTTGGGGTATTCCTAATTCAGATTCGCGAATTGGTTCATTCAATTTCTCTTGGGTAATATAATAAAATTATTTTACCCATTTGCTTATTGTGCTTTCTTAATCTGATAATTTATAGTTATGCAAAAATTGACTGTCACACATTGATGATTTATATGCGTATGTTATTGTCCTCTTTCCTGTAACATTCTTTTCCGCGCAGATTTTCAATGCATTCTGTATACTACCCCGAAGACTTGCACCTCTATATCTTTGTCGAAAAGAGTCAAGCTTAGGCAAACGACGAAGAAGATACCTGCGCCTCGCTTCGTTCGTGCAAAAGGGACCGAAATCACCGAACGCTTGCTGAGGGTAAGCCACGAGAAAGAACCGGACATGGCTAAAAGATATAGACAAGTCAATTATTAAGATCTACGAAATTGTTTTTATATTATATTACGTGTTGAAAATATATACTTTAATATTTTTTTGTCACTGAATAAAATTTAAACACTAATGATAAAAATTATGAATATTTGTTTATAAAACCAAACTTCACAAACTCCTTCCTTTATTTTGTATACATATCATATTCTAAAAAAATATTCGACCATTATTCAGCCAATATTAGGTTAATATTCAACCAATATTCGGTGATTCAGCAAATATTCGGTAAATTTTTTATCAATATTCGGCCAACAGTCAACCAGTGTTCGGCCATTATTCAGCCAATATTCGATCATTCAGCGAATATTTGGCCAGTGTTCAATTAATATTTGGTCAATAATTGACAAATGTTCGGTCATTCGGGCAATAGTCGACCTGTGTTCAGCCAATATTCAACCATTATCCAACCAATTGCGAGACCAATTGCCATTTATATACTTGACTATTTATAAATTGATTTCAGTACTTTCTTTTTTTTTAATTTTTATAAAAATACCTTTCTGAGAGGTCATTTAATTACCGCTGTCAAATAAATAATACTTTTGATACTTGTATTACCAAAAATGAAATTTTAAAAATATGATGTTATACTACATAGAGATATTTCTGCAATGCCTCTACATTTTCAAAATAGTAAATAAAAACAAAAGAGAATTAAAAAATTACGTTTCTTCAAAATCATAGTAATTGTATTTATGAAAATAAATTGTTATCAGGTTATTACAAATATTTTTAAACGTAAATAAAAATACGTATAAAGTCATCGAAATTTGACATCAGAAAGTTTATTAAATTCGAGGGTAAAATGAACATTACAAAATTTTGTGATTATACTAGTACACACAACGAAGTCTTCATGATATTTTTTTTAGAAGAATTTCTAATTAAAGGGTTGGAAATTTTTTATTGTTTATAAAATATTGGCATGTTAAGTACAATGCTGTTTAAAAAATAAATATTTATACAAATTTATACAAGTTTAAAAATTATCATTAAAGTGTAACATTATTTGTACGTGCTAAATATAATGTTCACGTATGAAATATACAAAATTAAACATGTTTGTTTTTGTATATTTTAGATTTATACTATTATTTATATTAAAATTTTCTCTTATATTATCATCTATTATAAATTTCACGTATTAAATGTGTGAAATTTACAAAAATCTTACTTTTACTTAAGCTCGAGCATTTCAATAATTTACTTTTTAAAAACATTTTTTTTTTTTTAGTAATTACACATCGTGAATGCAAGTCTTACAAATAACAAAACAGTAATTATTAGTTAATGTTTTTAAGTCATAATGATTGATCACTATTTTTCATTCCTTGATAACTTATTATTTTATCACAATTAACAACGCCATTTTCCTAATGTTATTTCCTTATATCCTATCCCTGATAATAAAAATCTTAACGAGTATTACCTAGTTTTTAAATACATTTGAAATTCAAAATATCAAATATCTTTTATTTTATTATTCTTCACAAAAACGAGTCAAATTTACTAATTACAATCGAAGCTGATGACAACGGCTTTCCGATATATACGTCCAGTGTGGAAAGCTTATGGCTGTCCTGTTTAAGATTTAAAATAATATAAAACGAATTTTTACAAAATTTCCAAGTTCGTTTTATATAGTTTTTTAAATCTTGAACATCAGCTGCCCATACTGCGAAATATATTTGCATATGTATGTACATTTCCTTGTGCTATGAAGATACATTTAAGTACATTTTATTGGCCTTAGACATGAATTACGTTCGCTAGATTTTTTAATGCTTTCTCTACCCGCGATATATCGACAATACTATTTTACCAACTTCTCTCCACGATCAAAACTCCTACTGTTCAGTGCTTTCCAAATCTATGCAATAGACATCCTGGTCCTTGTGCATCTGCCTGACGTGATTGTACGCGGCGTATCGATACTTCGTTATGTGACGGCAGTAGGGACACTGAAATCTGGGCCGCTGGTCGCAGGCGTACTTGAGGTGCTGTTGAAGGCCGCGTTGGTACGTGAAGCTGCTGGGACACTTGGGACAGTAAAATCTACGGCCGGCTTTGCCCATCGTAGGGAGCGCGTTTCGACCCAACTGGTCCGCCACCGAAGGACTGGAGGAACCGGAGGATCGTTCCCCTCGGCTCCTGTGGCGCTTCCCCGCCGCCAGGATGTCCTCGATCTCTACCACCCGCAACTGGTTTTCCTCTGGAAAACAAAAAGATGTGTTAATGGAGCGGAAGAGTTTGGGGCGGAGTTAGGCATGCTGGTGAAATGTTGGTTAATATGTACAAGTGTTGCTTGTGGAATGTGAATTGAAGTGAATTTTCAAAGTGGAATGAAAAAATATATTAAATTATAATAATACAAGAATGTGGAGTCATAAATATTTTCTGAATTAAGTTCTGGAGAAATTCGTTTTGCTTTTATTGAATCATTTTTCTTTTGCTTTACAGTTTTCTTGTGCGGTGGAGAAAAATTTTACATTTTCTACATTAGTGCGTATAAATTTTTGGCATTTTCGTCATTTTAATACTGCAGTTTCAACATCTTTACTAATATTCAAGTAATGAACTGTAACCAAACAGTTTGATACATTTCTATTTATATAAAAAATACAAAAATGAGAAAATAATAAATATTTAACAGGTACAATTTGTATTTATATAACTTAAATCTAACTCTTCATATTTCTACGAATTTGGAATCTTGAACATGTAACGATTTTATAAATTTCAATGAAAAAATTACATTGATAATCTTATTAAATATTAAATACAATCTAATAGCACAAAGTTCTAAATTATGAGTTTTTAATTCGCAGACATTCGAAATATCACTCTCCGATTGAATACTGGGAATAGTAGTTGATTAAAAAACTGGTTGCTCCGAGCATTTTATTCGGCTTTTCTCGTGCTGCTGCAAATGATGCCGATGTTTGAAGCGCTTCTTGCAAGAATTGCACTCGAAGCGTGGTGTAATTCCGCACTCGAGCTTTAAGTGGCGCGTCAAGTTGCACTTACGAGTGTAACGACGACCGCAGCGCTGACAAGCGAAGGGCAGTGACACCTCAAGTCGAAGGTGATTCCTCATCACCAGAACTGAAAATCAAATTCAGAAATTTTTGGGTTAGTTAAAAAATTTTGTCGGATGACTGTTACAGAAGTTGAGGGTATGTTCGGGAAGTATCGCTAAGGAAAGTTATTATTTAGTTGTTTGTGACTTTGTATTGTATTAAGTTTTTTAATATTTAAATTTGAATAGGTTTTTTGGGATTTTGTGTAATTGGTGTTTAGTATTATGATAATAGGTAAGAGAAAGTTTTTATCTATTTTTCTATACATACGTATACTGTTGTCATAAGATTGGAAATTTTGGAGAACAGAGAAATTATCGATAAATAAAAAAACTTTATTTACATTAGTGCAAACATTTTAATCTGATGAAAAAAACTATACAAAATACTTACTTTCGCCAAAATTAACTTTATAAAAATATCTTTTTAATTCGAATGAAATATTTTGGAATAAATTTATGATGTTAAATAATATAAGAATAGTCACTAAATATACTCATATTGTAAATTACATATAATTATTAGTAAATTATTATAAGTTTAAAATAAGCTTCGATCAACCGAAGCATTCAATTATTAGTTTAAATAATATTGCTTTTTCACAAACAATTTGTTCATTTATTTATCTTGTATTTAGGATGACAGGCGTGCAAATGCTCGTACATCCTATAACGTCTGGTGAATCTTCTCTTACAAACCGGACATTGGTATCTCGGCTCAGTTTCGCATTCCAATTTTTGATGTCGTCTTAGATTTTTTAATCGATTGTATGATTTATTGCATTCTCCGCAAACGAAAGGGTTACCCTCATAGCGCACCGATCGAACAACGGGCTTTCGATCCGGATCGTCTGGTGCAAGTGGATCGACTGCAGGCTCTTCGTAGTCATCTAAAAAAAGTACATACTGCTTTAGAAGACATAAGAAACGATGAAAAAATTCAAAAAATTCTTATGAGCAATAAATTACGCCTTTTGTTATATATTCAAATAGCAAATATTCGCTTCACAAACAAGATAAAATAGGAAAGAACGCTGTAAATTATTTTTTGCAATGTTTTAAAAATTTTCTACTTTGAAAAATAGAATTTCCATTGTATCTTGAGTTGCAAATAACTACTAATGTTATAAGTACAAAACCTATGATTAGTGCTTCATAACGCTAAAAAATTACTATCTAAAGTTTTCAATTCGTAAGAAATGAATATTATACGCTTTTCGCAAAGTGCAATAATAAAATAAGTAGTGATTCATAATACCATTAGAAGAAAAAAATTAATTTATTTATAAACATTAATGATTAGTTATAAAATATTATGTTTATTTACAAAATATTATGTTTCTTTATTTCTGCAATTTAAAAGTGCAAAATACGCGTTTTCTTGCAGTACTACCCTTCCCCTTTCAAATCTAGGTATTTGAATTTTTTCAAATATTCATTTTTTTCACCAAAATATCGCAATCTGAAATTGTACAATTCAGCATATTAACCCATCCACAAAAAATCGACCCTGACCCTGTAAACAATAAGTTAAATCGCTTATTTTACTTTAATGAGCGACCCCAAAAACATAAGACGATCATGGTCTAGTCCCGGGCAAAATTTAAAAAATTTTTTTGTCGGTAGGTTAATACCCTAAATTGTAAAATTTCAGATTGCGATATTTTGGTGAAAAAAGGGTATTTGAAAAAATCCAAATAGGTTTGAAAGGGGAACGGTAGTACTTTCAATTGCCATACTACATTTTTTGATAAAGTTTTTTTTTGTTCCGTTACGTAACCTCAAAAACCTCAAAAACAGCAAAAAAAACCGTTTTTCGCACTTTTAGGTTAGGATATCTCGAAAAGCAGACGTATAGGAGCAATTCTGAGCTCGGATTCGGATTCAGCGCATCAAAATCCTTCAGGTATGTTAGGTCTGGTTTTTGGTTTAAAAATTTGTAGGCCTGTGATATCTACACTAACTTATTTCGTCATATGCACCCGAAGTGTTTATAATAATTGTGGTTCGTCACCCCCTTTTATGAAAAGGCTTTGAATCTGCACAAAACCAACTGTACATTTGGGATTATTTTATATCCAGTAACCCAACCACACAAATCATGCACTGAGAAGTAAACTATTATTTTTCTACTTAAAAAAACATCTACTTAAAACACACCATAATGACTGTTGAGTAAAGTACACATTTTCAAATTATAGCTAAGATTGACTGATGTCACACATTCTCCGTTCTGTAGTTGGGAAATTGAAAGGTAAGCTAGGAGTTGGAAATGAAAGATTATTTGAGGGTTATAAAACTTTATGCAATTTATTATGATTGTTAGAGTATGACTATTTATTAAACAGAATAGTACTAGTTAATAAACATTATACGACGACATGTAAAAACATTAATATTCATGTTAAGGTGTTAAATTGTATAGACTATTTTATAGTTAAAAAGAGTAGATTCTAAAGGCGTAATTTTTTTAACATTTACACTTTCATTATTTTTTATAATATTACAGATTTTTATCAACAAAATAGTAGTTAATTACGATTTATCAATATTGCTATTTAACAATTAGCAGCACTTATAGTTAGGAAATGATTTAATAAAATTAACAACAAAATATTTTCATGAAAACAGATAAAACGAGTAAAAATATTTAATACGCTATTATAGCTTGTTTGGCTATTTATACCATTTTATTTTGAAATATTCAAAACAATGCGATAAAATATTATCTTTAGATAACCATTTTTATGAATAAATGTTTCCATTCATGAGGCTAAAGGCGTTAAATAAAAAGTTATATAATACAAAGCTGAAGTATTACATGATAATTTGACAATATGCTAAGCTAAACATCATAATTAACAAAATAAAACTTTCGTGCCTAGAGCAATTGTTCTACATTTTTTTTTCATTTAGTTCAAAAACTAAAGACAAAAAATTCATTCATTCAAAGTAGATCACAAATACTTTTTAGCTCGCGACGGCGGCCGGATTCTCGTCCTCTTCATTCTTCTTCTCGCTCTTCTTTTTCACGGCCTTTTTCTCCTTATTCGGCTTGTTCTTGCAGTATCTTTTCTGATGGCGCCGCAAGCTGTCGGGCCTGGAAAAAGCCTTATTGCAATACTGACAAAGGTGCCGAGGCTTATATTCTTCTTTGATTTTGTACGGACTTTCCGGTGGTTCCGAATCGTAAGTCAGAAATTGCTCGGTTTCGGACTCGAAAGACGGAGGGGTCGGGAGGTACAAGTTGTTCACGAAGCGACCCATTGATATGCAATCCTCGGGATCGTCCGGCACGGACAACCAAGCGCTCGTCAGCATCGCATCGTCTGCGTAAGAAAAAGAGAAAAGTTCAAAATTAGTGGATGCACAGCTTTCGATTAGATAAGAGAGAGAGAGAGAAAGAGAGAAGGTTGAGAAGCGAGGGTATTTGCTTTCAAGCTGGAAATACAATGACAATTTGTGCTGCGGCGAAAAAGTTTTTTTTTTGCTTTACGACAATGACCATTGTTATTTGTTTGTGCATCAATTTTAAACTCATACTCATGACATGAATCCACGCAATGCGCAAACTATAAACATTCATTTGACCATTACCCATGAAATGTGTGTGAAAAGCAAATATGACAAATAACAAAAAAGTTGTAAGCCGTTGAAAGTATTATAGAAAAAGTTAAGATACTCACCAAAACTGTGCTGAAATATTCACGAATTGGTTCATCAAAATATGCAATCTGTATTAAATATTTAATACACATGTATATATAATCAAGAAGAAAATTGTGCAAACAGCAATAAGTTGAACTCTTTTAATGCTTTTCTGAATATACTATACGTTTAGAAACTAATTACGTCTATTTTGCGAGCACTTTTTCAAAGGATTGTTCCGTAAAAGTGAATTTGAAAATAATGATATTCAATGACGTGACACATTTTTGCTTAAAAGTAGTTTGGAAATTGTTCTGCAAAACAAACAAAGTGCCAGAATATGGACAAAATTATACAGAACATAATTGGAAATTGATTTTTTTAATGAATGATCAAATTAAAAATGGATTTAGACATTTTTATTGCTTTAACTGTGCTAAAATTTTAAATGTAATTTTAGTACAGTAAAATTTATTAATTGAAATTACATACAATATTAAAAAATATATAATACTTATATGCATGTAATATAAATAAATAATTATTATTGACCCGATAAATTAAGTACATTATTTACAAAATTTGATTATTGAATACAAAAATATATATATAGTACACTTTAAAAAAAGAATAACAATAATTTTCAATCGCTGCTGCTTCATCTTCGTCAATGTTTTCCCCTTCTATTCAGATTTATGCATAGTCTTAATATGACGTTGACAATTCGACTTCTGTTTAAAAGGTTTTTTACAAGTGGAGCAGAAATATTTCGGAAGTTGGCCGCAAACTAAACGCAAATGACGTTGCAAATTATCCTTTCTGGAGTACGATTTTCCGCAATTGTGGCAAGCGAGTCGGGAGGTTTCAGTATCTAAAATGAAATAAAAATATGTGTTAATAAAATAAAGTTTGAGTGATGTAGTTAACTCAACTTTACAAGTGATTTTTAACCAGCGTTACAAAGGTCTATGTTGACATGAATAAGTGGCATGCTTAATTTTTTAAAGATTTTATTTAAATGAACTTACAATATATCAATATCCAGACATTTTTTAATTAAATAGATCATTAAAAAATATTTGTCAAATAATTTTAGTTTAAATAACAATGAAATTACAATCCAAGAATTAAAAAAATTAATATATATTTAATGAAAAATGATGATTTTATCCGTTTACTTTAATAAGGAATCAGAAACAGTATAGTTGTAAATAAATAGACACAAAAGATCTCTTTTTCTAAAATGTATTCATCTTACTTTCATATAAAAAAATACATGTAGTCCTGATTACATAACTTTGGCTAAAACTTAAATGCGAAGGATAATGTACAAGAAAGTGTTGCTTTTGAGAATTTAGCGAGTACCGATTAATTATACACTGGTATTAATTATTTTTATATCACATTGCAAAAGAGATCATCGAAAATTTGATTCAAAATAGCATCCTTCCCTTACTAACTAGACCTTAAACTTTCTAATTGCGCTACAAACATTTCCAAACACGTAATTCAGCACATTAAAGCAAGTACATCCCTAAATGCAAAACGACTGCATCGTTAAATTCTCAAAACCAAGTGCAGCTTCTCCGATTGCAATCAGTTGGCGGAAGTCGAGGGGGTCGAAGCTTCGGGGTGGTGCTCGGCGCGATGGGCAGACAGAATGAAAGCCTTGAACGCGGCGAACGGACACTGGGGACACTTGAAAAGCGGCGCCTCGCACTTGTGCTTCAGGTAATTGCTCCACATTTTGTAGAATTTGCTGCACTTGGTGCAGGTGTAGCCCAGCATGCGGTCGCCGACGTACGTCTTGCGGAAGTCCTTTGCCTCCGTTTGCACTGGATTTGCTGGAAGCAGAAATCGGTTGGTTAGTGATCGGAGTAGAGGAGGATTGTTGTTGCTGAGATTTTGCAAAAGTGTAGGTTCGAGAGTTAAGCTTGAATAGGTTTGGTAAAGAGTTTGAGTAATTATTTTATTAGCTAGTAAGTTTCAAGCTTACATATTAAAAACTAATTTGAAGCATAGTATATAGCTTTAAATTGGAATAAAAGAATAAACTAACTTTACGCTACTGTTACTTTTAATCAAATACTCAATTAATCAAAGTAATTAAATTTAAAAAAGTATAAATTAACATAAGGTATGCATAATATTTACAGAATATTATGATTACTTTGAATTCAAACTAAATCAATTACAAAATAGAGTAGGTTATTATTAAGTATTTGTAATAGTATAGAATATAAACAGAGATTTCGAAAATGAACACTTTATACAGTTATTATGATGATGATTCTTATTTTTAAACAGTATATATACACAAATTATTATAAAATTATAAAAAACTTTTACAGGTAAAAGTCGTACAATTAAAACTAAATGTGTTTTCCAGCGATCTCATAGATTTCAAGTCATTGAATTTTATTAATTTATAAATTAACATCGAACATTACAATAAAATTACATTTATTGAAATTATTGGTGGAGGTTGGTTTAGAATGATCTTTCCCAACGATTGGTTGAAAAAATAATAAATTTTATTTTCAACGACGTTTCGACGCTAATCGAGTGTCTTCTTCATTCTAATCCAACCTTCACCAATCTAAACTATTTACCGAACATTTTAATCGAAATTGAATTATTTATTAAAACCAGATAAGAACAATATAATAATAAAACATTTGCTTCAGTACCGGAAAAATGTTCTTGTTAACAGAATTTACGCATTGTGTTTGTGGAAGCTCTTCATATGTCGATTCACGCAGTGTGAGTATTTGCTGCAGAATTTGCAGAATTTGCAGGCAAAAACGGTGATGTCGTCCGCGTGCATATTTCGAACGTGGCGTTCGATGTTCCCCTTGTACGAACTCTTGTAGGAACACGAGTTACAATGGTAGACTTCGCTAAGATTTCTAGGTCTGCGTGGTTTCAACAGTTCCGAAGATTTTGGTAAACGTTTACCAGAGGAAATGTGGTAAGTGTATCCTGAAATACAAATCGTCAGTTAGTTCAGGTAGAAATATTATTATGGTAAATGTATAAGATATATTCAATTTTTTTATCAACAATTTAGATTTGGATAATCTTCGTTTGAAATTGATTAAGCGTTTTTTTTTTTTTTTTTTTTTTTTTTAATTTAGTGGAATTAATAAGAAGCTATCCTTAACATTAATAAATTTTTAAAATGAGAAGTTTGTATAGTGCACAAATATACTTGGAAAGTTCTGAAGAATGCATGCAGTATCCGAGGTTTAAAATTAAATTTATAGAAAGATTTTTCATTAATAGAAAAAAAATTTGATAATTTTGTATAAAATAAATAATTGACTAGACAATAAAAGTTTTTATTCATTCATGAGGCTTCAAATGAAAGGTGTGATTTCAATAAAAGAAACATGTAAAAATTATTATAATTTTTATTTTTTACAAATCATTATTATATAGAAATTACATTTATTTACATAAAAAAATCTTTTTTTACAAATTTTCCGTTCGATCCATTATTTTCTCACTATCTAAAACTTAATAATACATTCTCACTTGAAAAAACGTTATAATTACATGTACACACAAAATATACACTTTTCAGTCACATAAGAGCAATAAGTTCCGAGCATTAAGGAGTCTCATAGGTTTCATGAAGTCATACAGAATGACTTGAAATTTTTGTATGTTATTCCTTAGCTAAAAATACGATTATATGATTTTTTCAGAATTTTTTATCGCCACGGTTTTCGAGAAAAAAATTCTTGAACATTGAACTTTTAACATGGGCTCTTACGGAAGAGAGAGGTTATGAAGGGCTTACGCGTAAGAATTCGCGATAAAAAAC
>UCOM01002024.1:0-31648 GCA_900474385.1 Ormyrus pomaceus | reverse complement strand
GGGGGGGGGGGGGGGGGGGGGGGAGCGAAGAAGAAGGCACACTGCTAAAACAGTTAGCAGCGGTTTTCTTTTACGGGGGGATAAAATTCTTTGAAAAAAGCCGTAAAGATAAATAAATAGATGCGACTCGGCTTGGGAGAGACTGCTTCGGCGAAGAAGCGGAGGGGGGGGGGGGGACTAAGTTCGACGGCGCGCGCGCGGCAACTCGTAAAAGCGCGAAAACAAATTTCGCACGCGGCAATAAAACACTTATTCGACTTTTATCGCTTTCGAAGCTATTACGAGCCCGAGCCGACCGTATATACGTGTACCTTTTACTCTCCGTATTACGCGCCTACCTTAGCATTTTCGCTGTCCCTCGCCGATTCTACTTAAGGAAGCGGGCCCGTCGTCAATCATTTCAGTTGTTAAATTAAAATGTCAAACGCCTTTATTGGCAAAACTTTTTCTCTTACTTCGGCAGCGGCAATTAATCGGGCGAAACGGACTGGAAGCGTCCATTTCAATCCGTTTAATTCGGAAATAAACGGCGGGTAACAATATATCGAAATATTAAAAAATAAATAAATAAAGCGAAAGCGTTCTTTGCAATTATACTGCATTAAATGGTTATTTTACCGGGAGCAATCATCCGTGCTTATTTAAGCGCGAGGAACAGTTATTTCCGCAGTATTTAAGCTCGAAACAAGCAGCGTATCAGCGACCCATGTAATTATCGTTCCTATAATCGCCTTAATCAATGCGATTAATGAAAACTCTCTCCTCGGTTCTGCTTTGCCCCGCGTTTCGGGGCATTTTCGAGCAGCGTTGATGTCGTGACCGCGTCATTAAGTCCGTCGCGTTAATTTTCCTTCGAGCGCGACAGCAGATCTAGATATAATTTTTCAATTGACGTATTTCGCAACGATTTTATTCTCGTTAAGCTTTCTTTCCGAATAGTTACATTAATCAAACTCGAAAGGGAAAAGCTAAGGTTAGAAACATTTTTTTGTTTTTTAAGTTTTTTGCTTTTTGCGAATATCTCCTACAGATCGGTAGTTATGTTTTGTCTCAATTTTCACGTATATTAAGCTAGCATAACCCTTCACAAGCCCATGATCAAACCATATGCATATTTTGTTGCTAATTTGTTGCTAATTTGTTACACCATACCTGATTATATATTGCTTCAGCCGTTTCCGAAAACCAGCAGATACGCTACGTGGACGAACAATGGATAAGCAACAAATTAACAACAAAAGGTGCCGTTGGTTTTATAAACAAATATTACTTATAGGGCTGGAGTTATAGAGGTGGCTGTGCTAGCTTAGTTTTCAGCTAGCACGAGCTACATTTCTGGGAATCGACTGGAGCAACAAAATAAAAACCAATTGACTTTTTGGGCAACAAATTAGCAACAAAATATGTCACCAGTCTCATATTGATGTCTTTATAAGGTCAGGAGATACAGAGTGCGGCTACGCCAGCTTGATATTAAATTAACGAACCCATTGTTTCTTGAAAACAGCTAGAGCAACAAAATCTGGTACGGCTTAACAAATTAGCAACAATTTAGCAACAAAATATGCATGTGGTTCGATCATGAGCTTATAAAGTGGCTACGCTAGCTTAATTCGTCCAATTTTTGTATCAAAAGCTCGCTAAGATGCACGAGTAGAGTTTTGCAGAAAAATTAAATAAAGCAACAAACATAAATTCTAATCAGAGAGGTGCTAGAAAAAAATCAATAAGCGAACCCGGAAGGAAATAATAAATTCGAATCAAGCCCAGATTAAAAAGGAAGAGAAGACAGAAACGGAGAGGTGCGATAACAACAAAAAACACTGCGCGGGAACTAAGTAAAAAGAGAAAGAAGGAAGATAAAATATGTACAGAGAAATGTGGGTGTATGCCAGGGGAGTGCAAAAGTGACTGTACGGAGAGCGGAGAAGGGGAAGCAGGGCGAAATAAAGAACGCTCGTCCGGGCTCCTTGACGAAACTTTAGCAGTATCACACGGCAGGACAAATAAATTTATGGCCAAAGTTAAGAGCACGGCGAGCTCATAGCGGCCCAACGGCCTGTCCGGGAGATCTTCGCGTCGGCGCTCTCTTTTTTTTCCCTTCGCTCTTTTATTCTTGACCCGTTGCATTTGCGTTCGCCCGTTCTTTTTTTTTCCCCCCCGCCGCTTCCCGTCGCTGCAAATTGGGTTGTGCGCGTATACGCCGCGAGCGCGCGACATCGCTAAGTCCTTTTATATACCCGGCGGCGCACTGCGCCATCGCGCAGACACACGCACACCGTAAATAATTGTGTAAGGCAAAATAAACAGAGCGCGGATCTTGCTCCTTTTAGGAAGCGGCGGGAGGTTAATTAACCGGGCGCCTTTTTTCATCGGGAAACACGACGGCAAGCGACGTCTCGCTTTACGGAACCTGACGTTTGTAATTTTCGAGATGTGACTGCCGGCTTCGGCCGCGCGTTTTGCACGAGAAAGAGAGGGAAACTTGCCGACTGATATACCCCCTCCCCCTCTCTCTTTCTCTCGCGGCTGCAAAATTTATCAAAACCGGTTATGGGCTCGGCTTCTTTTTTCTTGTTTTCTCCCTCTTCGTTTTTCGCAAACGGCACGCCAACATGAACGATATTTCTCTTTCTCTCCTCCGTCCTTCTCCGCGCTCTGCTTTCTGTTCGGCTCTTTTCCACGGGAAGAGAGAAAGAGAGAGAGAAAGAAGGACAGACGCTTTTATTGCGAGCACTTTGTGAGCCTTAATGAGAAAGTTTTAGAGAAAAGAGCTTGAATTCGCGAAGGGAGGGAGTTTTGGCGCGCTAAAACTCTTTAAATGCGACATTGTACCGGTGTCGTTAAGTCGCTGTCTTTATAACGTCGCATCGGCAGCGTTTCGATGTCGCGACGAAGCGTTGAATACTCCTGCTTTCAATGGGAAATGCGCGGCTCAATTGTTCCGATTAATATTTTTAATTCGGCGCTGAAATTTCTAAAGGAACTCCTTTCGGCTTAATTAGCTCGTTGTTACGTACCTGCAAGTACACAAAAATTCGTAAGGGGGGTTGCCGTCCTTTTTTTTTGCGTTAAAAGTTTCAGCTTATTTTTGGACCAATTGTTCCTGGGGAAAATCGTTGGTGAACGTACAAATAAGACTGGGATTTCATAAATCATTGCATATAATGTCAGTCTTGAAATTGAGGCAGCCAGTCAATACTTGTGTCATATTGTCGCGAACTGGCAGGAGTATAAATTGAAAAGAAACATAAATCATTCTGTAATTTCATATAATTCTCCGGCAACCCTCGTAGAAGGTAAAAAAAAGGCCGTAAAGGAGAAGAAGGGGATCGAGAAAAGGGACGTTAATATCCTTAAAACAAAAAGCAACCGGCTGGCATGCCGAAAGACCGTCGATCCCAAATGGCGTGACTTCTTTTCATGTACGGACGGCAGAATCTCATAGATCGAGCCCTGTGTAGTCGGCGAGAGAGAGAGAGAGGCTCGAGTTTCCACAGGTTCGAACTAAAAAGCTATCGATTACGGTGGCCTCAGGCTCAGGCAGCGGCCGAATCGCATAAATCCTGTCTTACGCTTCGCTTGCCGTTTATATTCATCAACTGCTGCCGGCCGAAAGTTGCAAAGTTTCAGCGCACGAAGCACCCCGGGAATATTGACCGCGCGAAGTACGTCCGGCTCGGTCGTTCTTTCGATTATTTCGATATATCACGGCGATGCACTCCCGCGAGAGGGAGAGAATGAGAGAGAGAGAGAGAGAGGAAGAGAGAGAGAGAGCGGAAATTTATCGGACTTTTTAATTAGAATTTTTGAAGCCACTCGTTCTTCCTTCGCGAGCGGCGTACGCAAGACTCGGGCTGCCATCAATCAAGCGCTAAAGTCGCGATGCCGATGACGCAATGAAATTTACGGTGTATGGAATGTACTTTATGGGTTGGCCGCTAGTCGAGGTCCGCGAGATTTATACCGCGAGATGCTGCGGCAACAAAGTCGCGGCTCCCTTTATTACGGAGGGTAGTTTTGCCTTTTTGCAATCGAGAAAAAGAATGTTCTTCACGTTGTCGAGTTAAGGTAGTCTTTATTAAACGGTGGCTAATTAAATATGAAAAACATACGTTATAAACAAGTCAGTTTAATTACAATAACTCCATCTTTAGGATAAATTATTAATGATATTCATAATAAAATGTAAAAATCGATGAACTAAGGACGCCCTCTGGGCAACGTAATTTGACTCTAAAAGTCCAATCTTTTCCATTATCATATTCATGAAGAGGAAGGAAAAAATGAATTTCAGAAAGTTTCACTCCTTTATCGAGCGTAAACTTAGAAAGGTGTAACGAAAGTCACTGAAATACAATCTAATAAAAATCTAGAATTACAGCTCTAACAAGAAATTTTCAAATTACACGTTTTCTCATTTTTCTCTCCCTCCTCTATTACAATCCAATGTACGTTACAATTCACTTCCCGTTACCAAATCCGAAATTCGCGAACTGTAAAAAGATAGATACGGAAAAGGTATATTGCAACATAAAGTACGTAGATTTATAATAGATTTTTATTTTTTTTTTTTGAGCTATTCGCACGACTGCCTTCCTCGAATTTATTTTTATAAGAAATAATTTACAGCCCCATGAGCAATTTTTTTTAATTTCATATCCCCGTGAATTCAGCGCTCGCAATAAAAACGTACATCTAGCATTTAACGCGTAAAATCGCTATCGCGCAAAAGTTTCGCCAACAAAATTTAAAATTCCCGGGAATTAAAAACGGCAATTTGCAGCGCCATTCCCGTAAACATTCAATTTTAATCGCTCCTCTATCTCTCGGCCATCATCAAACTATCAAAAGCTTGAATTTGCGCAAACGCTGAAAGTATAATGCAGCTCGTAATAGCCTCCCAATCAGACCAATCAGGTCGACCGCTTAACGAACTACTCTGGTAAAAAGGGAGCAACAAGCCGTTCGGACATCGGAACTCTGGCGAAAGTCAAACGGCGAGAGATTTGCGGGTTACTTTTCGCGCCGTAGTCGCGCAAACTAGCAGACGCGCGAGTTAAAGCGCCTCGAGAGCGAATCTAGCCTCTGGCTTCCCCCTTTCATAAATAGAGCAAAGTGCGCTCATCGCCCTCGGCTTTGCTTTCCTCTGCACTCTTCGAGAGAACGTTCCGCGCTAATGGAAAGCAGCCCGATCGCTTTTTTCCCCGCGGATCACGGGAGATTGCGGGCATTTTAATTCCTCCGCGATGCATCCTTATAAGCCTTTTTTCTGATTTTTAATCGGCTTTGCTTTGTCTTCACCGATTGAAGCTGTACGTGCAATGTCTTAAGATTATGTCTGACTAATTTTGATTTTTATCACTTGTTCCTGAACCTCGTGGAACCAAAGAATTTTTTTTCTTTTTTCTAATCCATTAAACTTCTCGGAGAAAGTTCAAAGCATTCAAAAATGTATTTTCCGCCCTTTTTCCCCGAGCCTTATTCTCACCCTCTTTCCAAGACACTCCCTCCCCGCAGGTTTTACGGGCAGCATTACCCCTTCCCCCCATCCGGATTTTATTTCCCCGATTCGTTTTTTCGTTACCCCGGTGGCAGAATCAGCGTGGCACGAAAAGTGCATTGTTTCACGTGCGCCCGTCGCGCGATCGTGCAAATCGGGCCGTATTATCCAAATGCGCCCGCCCGGCAATTGCGGACTCGCGCGATAAAACGCGCTGCCGCCGCCGCCGTCCTCGCCTCCTGATGTCAGTCTTTTTCGCTCACGACCGCGAAAAAGACCTCCTTTCCCTCGGCTTTTATTACTCCTCGCCTGACTGATGTCTTCATTTCGCGAAAATCCCAAGCCGAATGCAGCGCCGTATAATAGAAACCGTTTCCGAGGTAGACGCGTTTTATCCGGTCATCCAAGGAATGCTCGAATCTGAATATTGAATCCCCCTCCCCCCCGTCGCGGGCCAAACTACCTGCTAAGTCGATGCAGCCCTAAAAGAATTTCCAGATAATGTACTTTTCTAGTAAAGGGAAAAGCGTAAAAGTAGCCGGCTTACAAGGGATTCCTCCCCTGCAAAATAAATAATGAAGCAACAACATTTTCCATACATACGAGCTCAGTATCTTTCCATTACCGGAATACCGACTTCGGTTCAAGCCGCGTTACGGCAACGTCATGCTCCGCCATTAGTTAAATTTTGTATGAAGATCTTTTCCAGCAGCCGGCACAGACCCACACACACACACCCACTCAGCCGATCTTTCGGAAGGACTCGGGCCCTCTTACGTCCTCTCCGGCAGAGGCATAAGCCACAAAGCCGCAGAGCGGCTTGGCTGCAAAATTAAAAATAATCACCTCCATCGGATGAAGCAGCCCTTCGGCGTGCCTTTTAGCGTGTCCTCTCCCTTTCGAAGACACACGCGAGGGCATCTTGAGCCCTGGGCTCGCTTATAAACGAGCCGGAGCGCGCGAGAAATGCATAAATTCATCACTCGAGCGTCGTAAAGCTCGGAGCCCCGGGTATATCGTATAAATATCCCCGGAAACTCGGCTCTTTGCGCCCCGACAACGCCATTACCTTATGGCCCGAGCGCCTAGACTTTGCTTATCCGCCTCCGCTTTTCAAACTCCTATCCCTCCTCTCTCGCCGCCGAGCTCCTCTCTCTCTCTCTCTCTCTCTCCGGGCTGCGAAAAGGTTGAGAAAGTCGCGAGCCGAGCCAAGCTCAGGTGCTGCCTCCCTCCGACGAGAGAGAGAGCAGGATATCTCGTAAACGCGGCGTATGAATGGATTAATTTTACGAGCTCGTCGCCCGATGCACTTTCTTGATCATTACGCCTTTAATAACCACGTTTCTTTGACTGCCGGAGCGAGAATGGTGCAGCTTTGATGCTCAAGAGGAGCAATTTTTTGCTTGCTATAAACTAGGTAATAAATATGATAACCGGGTTCAATTTTAGCTTGTCCCTTCCTTGCACCACTAATATAGATTAACCTGACGGGGCATCAATTGGTGTCATCGATAACCCTAATTTTGATCTTGTATGCTAAATGCAGTTCCATCCGTAATCACTATTATTAGATCATTGACTTAGGATGATAAACTCCAGAAGCAATTTGACACCGAGCTTTCTCCATTTAATTAAGTTTAATTATTTGACAACCTTTCTAAATTCGAAAAGTGTAAAACGTGACAACTTGATTTTTAGTCATTTTAACTCATTTAAATGTAAGTAAATAATTTAAATACATTTTATTGTAAAGTTCCTTTTTTAAAATTAAATGTGTATATTTGATCAAACGTCGAAAAATCAATGCGCATGTGCTGACCCCGATAACGCAATCTTGGTGTTGACAATACATTCTGTGACGAAAGTTCAAATGTGCTAATAATAAATTAATTTGATTAAATTAACGTACGAGCTATTTTAAATAACTAAAATCCACAAATAAAATGCTTTATTTCAGTCCATCATAACCCCTCTTCAGCCGCTCGCCACTCTCGCCCTAAAGTACGGAAAAGATCCAGGTGCGCGCAGGTGTGCTCGGGCTCGGCGCTCCGCAGACAGCCCCATCTCTCTTAAGAGTTCTCTTCGCGCGATCAATAAATACTGAGACATATAAGCAATCTGGTTTCAAAGCAGCCCTCCCCCCCACCTGGCGGCCCTTCCGGCTTGGAAGAGCTGCCGCATCGCCTAGGTATATAAGCCACCCGGGGGACTTGGTCTCTCTCGCTCGTCTTGGGCTTTTCATTTCGCCTCTCTCTCTCCTCTCCTCTCTCCGCTGTTTACGCTGCGGCCGCAGATTGACGGACGCGTCGGAAAAGAGAACTGATCTCGTTACTCGTCCCCCAAGTACCCGGACGACGCGTCCGCAGGGATGCGAGAGGCCTCCGCCGTCGTATTCCACTCGCGGCAAGTCGGCCAGCGGGTTCCCCGGGCCCTATGACGTGTTCGGTGTTTTTCTTACTTTGAGCGAGGAATTCCGGCCGGGTTTTTTTTTTTGCGCGGCCGGCGAAGAAAAGTATTTAGTTTGAGCTCGGCTTTTAAACTGGAAGAGAAATTCAGGGTAAAGGGAAAGTAATTGCGCGGAGCGTTTTATCTAAATGGTCGGGGGGGCAGAACTTTTAAATTACTCGCGTATTTTTTTCAGATTGAATAAAATAATTTTTTGCGTGTAGAAGAAGGAAATTCGTTATCACCAGGCAAGCAGTATAAGTTATAAAAAACGTTAGTAAAAAAAAACGTTGGTTAGAAAGTTGCTTCGAGAGGAAGCAAAAAATGCAATACGCGTCCCAGTTTTATTCTGCATTATTCGTCGCCATATAGTTTATTAGTCCTAAAAGCATTACGTGTTCCTGCGACTACATTCACAGATTTCAGTACAAGTTCGGTATAGATGATCGATTGAACACTCGCTAAACCAGGTCTCACGCACACATCGCGGAGCGTTGCATTAAATTCATGTAAGTGATGACGACATGGTAGGGTTCAATATCATTACAGCATTGGCGCTGAACTTTGGACTGGTAGTGCGCTGTAATTTGAGTGCTGGCCTATGTACCTGTATCGATTTATAACTTGCAATTCGGAAAACTAGGCACGTACTCAAATGAAAAAGACAATGCTTTGAAATTATTTAAATGAAAGTAAGCTAGAGAATGATGAGTCAAGTGACGAAAAGGAAAAGGTCTTAGTTCTCTCTCTTTAATGTCGTTGAATCCTTCTTTGGTTTCAACCTTCTAAATTAATATTAAGTAGAATCTTGTGGAAATTCTAATAGTAATTAAGGCAATCTTAAACAATTTTCCGAAAATGAATTAAAAGCAAGTGCGCTCAAATTGAATCTTGTGCAATGTAATAACATCTTCGCTGCAATCAACAATTTCCCAGAAAAACGAATCAAGCCGAAACCCTCAACCGGCATTCTCCGGCTTTGCGTTAACAGCCGCACGAAATCCACGAGCACTGATCCGCTAATCTGCGCCGAAAGAAGCGCTCGTCGAACGTGTGCGTAATTCGCCGGGGCCCGTAAACGCGATGAGGGCAATAGCCGAAACTAAACGGACGGCGGCGCGGCGCGCGCGGGTAATTCATCGGCGGGCGCCGATATCGCTCTCCCGATCTAATAAATCGGCGCTAAATCTCGGCGGGCGTGCGCTGCCTAAGTGCCGTAATTGCATTGCATTTCGCGAGAGCGGCACCGCGCGCGGCCGCCGCATTCTAATGATTAACGGCGGGTTTATTAGCGCGCCGAAGCCGGCTTCTTGACCTACTAATAACGCCCCCGGCGTATTCGGTCGCACAAAAGAGCCCCCCCCCCCCCCCTCTCTCGCTCTCTCTCCTATTTACGCTCCCACTCGATCCCGCGCGCGAGCGCGACTAATTGCTATTGAATCGGCGCCTCGTTTGAGTGAGCCGCTGCCGCGCCGCGCGGCAGGACTCAATCGGCTGATACTGCTGTTGTTTCGCAGGCTGTTTTCTACTGTTTTGCCGCGGTTCGTTTCAGTGGGTAAGAAAACGGCTCTTGCGTCACGGAGAATTGACAGTCGTTTCCGCTTACCGACAATAAAAGAATTAGAAAAAAAATTTAAAACAATCGAGCAGTCGTTTGATTAAAAAAGAAGCTGCAGCGGCGCTTAATGAAAAAACATTAAAATTGATTAACGTCCAGCGGCGCAAAGACAGAAAAAGGACGATTCATTCGATCCTTTAGCCGAGCATTTCATTCGCAGCTCCGGGCCATTCCTCTTCCCTCCTCCCTTTCTCTTGCGCGCAGCAGCTCTCTCTCCGGGACACAAAGAGAGAGCTCCGCGCGGCGCTCTCCCTCTTATTCGCTCTGAAAAATGCACGACAAACCGAGTAGTAAAAATTTACATTCGCTATCATAATCTCCTCTCCTCTCTCGCGCGCGCGCAACTGCAGCTGCAGCGGACTGCGTATTTGCGCGCCCTTATTAAGCCGTCTGCGCCGAGGCGTGGAGCTCCGCCTAACAAATACCGACGGCGACGTTTCTAAAAAGGGAAGAAAAATTACAAAGCCAAGCCGGATAAAGGCTATGCGCGCCGCTCTCGCGCGCAAATTGCAGCCCGCTTCTCCCCTTAAGCAGTTGTCATTCCGGGTTAGTCTTATCCTTATCGGTCATCCGCGGGCCCCGACTTCTTTCCCTCCATTTCCCTCCCATTGTCCCTAAGCGCGATATCGACGACGTAGCTGCGCGCGGCACCGACGAGAGAGAGAGAGAGAGAGCTTATCTTTGCGACTTACGTCCCACCCTCCCGCTTTTCGGACCTTCGCCGCCGTGGTTTACGCCGGGCTTCGCCTTAATGCATCCTGCGCTGATGGACTTTTTACCCATTTTTCAGCTGCAGCGGCGGCTGCGAGATAAGTTCAAAAAGAATGCCCGAGCACTTTGCCATCATTGCTTAAGCGAAAATTATTTCTGATCGGAGAGTGGCCGCTCTTAAATTGCTTTAAAGCCCTTTCGGGTGTATATTATTTGAAATTTCCAAGAGAAACTGTTTGCCGATGCTGCGTGGCTTCGTACGCGAGACAATTCCGATGTTGTCATTTCGAGAGAAAAGTTGCGCCTCCGCGGCTCTTAAAGCATAGTCTCGATATGAAAAATTCTTCGCAAGTTTCCCCGGCTCGAAGCATACCAGCCGACGCATTAAATTTCTGACCCCGATCCGAAAAAGCGTCGAAAGAAGCCCTGATAAGAAGCCTCCCGAGGAGGCGACATCTCCGGCACAAAAAAAAGGACTCGAGAATTAATACATTTTAATTCCGGATAATTGCCGGCTCTCCGTCTTCCCGGCCGGAGGACGCGGCGGCAGCTCCTCGAGAGAGAGAGCTTTGACAGCCTCTCGAGCTCGTCGTCGTCGCATATATTGTCCCGGGGATTCCGCAGCGTCCGAAGACGGAGGAGAGGAGAGAAGGATATACCGGGGAGCGAGCCTCGTTACATCAGCGCGAGACTCAAAGGCATTCCCCGCGCGCGAGAAGCGCGGCGCGCGTCTTCTACGTGCGCGATTGCAGCTGTACATCAGCCCCGACACTCGCAACTCCATTTCGCGCGTTCGCGAGCGGGAGCTCGAGCCCCGCTCGAGGATATAGTTCACTTAGAGCCGGCTGCGATGCGACCTGCATTTTTCATATCCTCTCGCACTCCTCGCCCGCTGCAGCGGCTATTTATTTTTTTGCGCCCCTCTCTGCCCCGGGGAAGAGAGACGCCCCGGAATCCCCGAGTAAATGAGCGAATTACACGGCGAAGGGCTTCCTCGCGCCGGGAGCTTTATTGTGCCCGGTAGTCGAAATTTAATGTATTCGGAGCGTTTTTATACACGAGTCGAGTAATGCTGCTGTGAATAATTCTTGTTAGGGGAAACATTGGATTCGTTTACAAAGAAACGGTACCTAAATTAATGAAACGGTTCTAAAAATTCATATAGTTTTTCCTGCTTTGAGAACTTTCATCAAAATTTATTGGCTTTTTCACTCGATTACATGCGGAATTGTTTTTAAAAATTCAAGACCCAAAGAGTTACAAACTAGACATTTGTTTCTTACATGGAACTCTCTCCAAGTGCGATAAATTCGCGCGGGCCTTTTCCCCTCCCAAAAAAAAACCCGGGCGATAATTCTTTTTTTTGTTTTTTTGTTCGCGCGGCCGTTCCGAAATTTCGCAAATTATGTTTCCCAAGATAAAAAAGTGGGGAAACTTTTCACTTTCCACTTGCTTTATGGCCCGGCCGTAAATCCCCGTGTCGAAAGGCCTAAAACAAGTAGTTGGCTCGGCCCGGCCCTCGACGCACGACCCCCTCACGGGCGCGCGCTTGTCACAAAAGCGCCGCTTCCCGCGTCCCGGGGCAACGTCGCGGAATCGCCGTTCGGGGAATATTACGGGGACGCGCGCTCCCGTAAAGGAATTACGCCGCGGCCGTCTAAGTAGCGGCGGGAAAAGAAATCCGCCGCCGGACTTAAGAGTCGAGTTGAGAGGCAAACCGAGAGCGCCGACGAAAGGAGAAGGGGGAGAGGCGGAGGGGAGCCCGCCGAAATAAGGGCCAGCCGCAGAGGAGGAAGAGGAGCCGAGCTTTTAGCACAAAGTGGCGCGAGCGTTAACCTCGTAAGCCTCGTTTGCCGCGTCCGTGTAACTCGATTTTACGACGCGGCGCCGAGCCGCAGGATTTGGGCGAAAAATTTTTTTATCATTTTAGGTAAGGTGGCGCCGAGAGAGAGAGAGAGAGAGGTTTTCGACTTTGTTTTGCGGCCGGCGGGCGCTGCTTCCGAGTGCGAAACTTTTGCCGCGGCGGAATTAGTTTCGACGACGGTGTATAAGCGTCGTTTAAGGAAAATGTAACGCTCTGCCGGAGCTTTTGCTTCGTGTTTTTTCGCGATTATGAAAAGTTTTTAAGTAGTTTTTTTTTTAAACTCGCTTTTAATTTGCGAAATAAAGTTAAATGTAAAAATTGTGCTAGACGCGTCGACTGAACGCCCGTTTCAAAAATATTTTTCGTATATTCGATGTAAAAGTTTCCACGATGAACGTTGACAGCAAAAGTCGATCTTGACATTTCTGCAACTAAAATTTTCTCTTGTGATCGTAAATGATTGATGAGGGAATTCATATTTTTGGTTTTTACAGTTTGTAAGTAGCTGCTTTGACTGCATCGTTGTTCGCTCTGAAATGTTACCTGCAAAAAAAAACATTTACATTATCTTTGAACGCAAAAATAAAAGTTGAATTCTGAGATACACAGCAGGCACTATTTCAAAACCTTTTATTACTTAAGACAGCCTTATGTTGCTCTCAGTGTAAGTGTAATACGTTTTCTGTTATATTAGACTTTAAGATATGACTTGTACGACTTTTTTGAAATGCTAGGCAATGTTCAAAATTACAGAAGCTTTATGAGATAATGCCATATTTTTCGTTTTTCATCTTGGATATTATGGCTGGAGAAAAAGTCCAAGAAAGAATTAAAATCCATAAAAATCTCGCTCCCCGTATACTAATAAAAGTAAAAGACAATTTGACGAGTGACCTTTTCATAAAAAGGTTGCTACTCTAAAATATATATGTATACATATAATTATACGCTGAGATTTAAAAGTGAATAATAAAAGTAAAATACCTCTTTTGTTGCTTTGAGTTGTAAAAAAAATTCTCCAAGCATATAATAAGATATTATAAATGAGAATTTTTATAGGAAATCGGAATGATGATTATTATTTTTAATTAAAATTTAATAGCCTTCCTGGCGCACGGAGAATATTTTTGATGAAATAAACTTTTTTAGTTTCCTTTTATTGCTAGACATTTTAATAAAGAACTTTGATTGTAGAATAAAATTTAAAAAGGTAAAAAAAAAATATTTCAAACCCCGCTATAAATTATCTTACTAAAACGAAGAATAAATTTAACTTTTCGGAATATCAACGAACCAGCCAAGACCTTTTTGACCTAAATCACACTGACACCTTGAGAATACTAAAAACTGTAAAAGTGACCGTTTAATCGCGCGATAACATTCATACGCAAGAAGATCATTGGCTTTTCGCATGATCAAATAACAGGGTCAATTCAGTAGGTGAAATACATATCTGTTTAAATTGCATGAACCGGAGAGGCGGGCAGATATATTATATTCAAGTCTCCCTCTGAGAAGGGCACAATTTCGCATTCATCTTAGGTAGAACGTGGCTTATATTAGTTAGGTGCAGGATAAACATAATAAACCATAAGCCCGAGGGGAGTAATAAAAAGCAACTCGAGGGGCCAACCGTCCCCTGCTTCAATAACCACAACACTCGGCTCTTCGTGTGACTTCCACTCCCTTCTGCTTCCTTACGTTTTCTAATACTTATTGCATTATGCGCTGTAAAACTTTGCTCGTTCAATTCGCTACAGCCGCTTAATCACAGTTTTCTTGATCGTTTTAATTAATATTAAACACACATTTTTCTATGAATAACTCTGAGAGAAGCTTTAAGAGTAGAAATTTCAAGCTTTGATGCTATTTTAATTAGCGCAATATAAATGGATGATATTCGTATAAAAGGTTTACATAAAAGTATTTCAATTCAATAAAAATTTTAAATTTATTTCACATTTTAAAATTTATTCGAAAATTTTGAGAAATTTAATTAATTGAGAATTCAAAGCTTATTATCCTAGCACTAAATCTAACGAAATACACCTTAAATTATCCTAATTACTTTTTTCATTTTTATTCTACAAAATGCTTCTTGTTATAATTACAAAATTTATAAAAATTTACAATCTGTACTTAAACTTATTTTTATACTTAACATTCCACAAGCCAAATTGCAAAAAATAAAACGTTGCTGTTGTAAAATTGCGAGGAAAACCGTCGAGAAGACGCTGACAACGTAACAAGGCGAAAACCCGAGGAGGTAAAAGACGGAAGACAAATAGGGCTGAGCTTCTCGAACTCGGCCGTCGCACGATAATAATGATAATGACGATGCGGCGCGCACAAAAGAATTCGTCAAGAATTGAGAGGGTTCGAAAATGATAGCGTAACAAAGACATCGCGCTTTACACTATTTTTCTCAGATTGTCAGGCAGCGACGACGCTCTGGAAAGAAACTTTTAATAACAGATCAGATGTCATTTTATAAAGTAACTGTTCTTCTTCCGCAAAAACAGTCACTCGAAAATCAGCACAGAAAATTTCGGATCCCAGCTTAATAAAAGCCAGCATCCGCGGCTCGCATTATAAAGCCGTAAACTCGAGTGAGCGCGCCGCGAAAGTTACGCGAATAATCATAGTTTCATGAATAATAAACCCGTCTCGCGGCCGAGGAGGCGGAGGAGGAGGAGGTGGAGGCGCAGTGGGGGAGCGAGCTTTTTCCGGGGCGCCGAGCACCTGAGAGAGACAGGGGCGCGGGGCATATAAGTGGGATATATAGGCGAGCCGAGAAAAAGAAGGAGGCGCGTGAAAGATAGCGCGCCGATGCCGGCCTGAAAAAGCGAAAGAGAGCGAGGTGCCGGGTGTGATACTGACGTTCCCTAGGCAAAATGAGGGAGATAAATTTGGCGGCAGGTCGCCCCTTTTTGCTATCGCTCCTCTCGCCTCCCCGCGCAAAATGTTTATTTTGAATAATGATTAAGTGCTCTTGGGAAATTTTTAAATTGATGCTTCCTTCTTTGGAGAGCGGCTGGCGTCAAAGGGAATTCGAAAATCTGCGGCTGGGAAATGATTCTTTTTTTTTTGTGTATAAATATAGCAAAATTTCCGATGTAAAACTGCGCTTCTGCTGCAATTATTCGGTCGAATGAGTTTTTCGTGCATTATCAACGGTACGCCAGACATAGTTAGACCAACGAAGCATGGAAGGCCATTAATAATGATGTGTAGTTGAAATTGCTTAGCGCGATAGAATCAATTTTACAATCGATACACTTTCGAAGGGAAAATAATTCGAAAATGTTATACCTAAACAGCTACTTTGTGTTCTGAATCCCGCCGAGGTAAATTCGCTTGACTGGGCGCAGTGCGCAGGTAAACGCGGTCGAAATCCGCGCGCAAATCCCGGCATAAAACAAACCCGGCCTCTCGAAAATCTTTGCTTCGAAAAACGGAAAACAGCGGAGTGTATATACAAGAAAAAAAAGTCCCTCAGCCAGCAAGTGTGTGAAAACAAGAGAACGAGCTCTCGCAAGCTTGGCGCGACGGCGGCGGCGGCAGAAAGCTGCGCGGTCATAAAGCGTACGAGGGCAGATTACGCGACGAGTTTGCCGCGCCGCTCGGCGAGTTACGTACGTCGCGTTTGCCCCGGAAAAGCGCCTTTGTCGATAAAAACAATAAAGCGCGAGAGAGCCCCACTCCCTTTAAACGCGCCGTCGATTCACCCAACGCTCTCCGATTAAAGCCTCCGTGTTCGACGTCGTTCGCTCGAGTGGGAAATGGTCGAACGAGACTAGCTCTCTCTCTCTCCCCCCTCTCTCTCTCTCTCTCTCTCTCTCTCTACCGAGCTCCGCGCTCTGATGGCTTTAAAAGTAACCGCTGCGGGGTGGGGCTGCAGGAAAGTTGAGCTCGCGTCGCGTGCCCGATCCTCGAACGACAAATAAAAGAAGGGACCGAGGGAGTTTATATTCCATTTGCGACCGCGAGAGCCGCGCGCGAACGACTCGCCTCGAACTGCAGGGCTCTCTACGTGTACGTACGACGTCTCTGTGCGCGCGAGCGCCCGGAAGAATGTCGCGAGAGTCCTCGCGGCCTCTCTCGCTCTCCCTGGGAACGAGGAGGAGAGGAGGGTGCACTCGAGCTTGTAGTTGTTTCACTTTGCCCGATCGTGCTCTCTTCTGTGCAGTTCTTTGATTTTCTTTGCGCTTTTTTTACCCTCGACCTTTTTGTGTATTGCGATTTTATATTGGTTCTCAAGCGCCGAGCGAGAAAAGCTTGTTACTGTAGGAAAGCTGGCTGCCTTCTGGGGAATGTTTTATAAAAGCGAGCTAATTAATTATACGCAGCGTTTAAATGTGAATTTCAGTACTATCAAACAAATAAGACATGAACTGCATTCAATTAATTTAATTCACCGAATGCCGCGTTATTATATTTCAATGTTTGAAAATAACAATCCTATTTGCAGCCCTCGTATTCTTATTTTCCAGCTTTAAATTTCCCTGCGCTCGTTTTCCTCAATCGCTGTTTTCTCCTCAAAGTTTTTCCCATCTCTTAGATAGCGGCGGTCCCACGGTGTCAAGTTCGTTACTTTTTATGGGGTAGAGACGAGTGTAACGCTTCCAAGTCATCGATACCGTTTGATGGGACGACTTTACTTTTATTTTCACGGCGAGGCGAGAATTCTGAGGAAAAATGAGATACGATCTTAAAAAGAATATTCAGCTCTTTGAGACACGAGATGCTGCGAGTTAAAACTTCGAAATTAATGCTAAAATATGCCGGGAAATAAAATTTTAATCACTTTCTAAGATCTTGTTTGATCCTTTTATGAAGGTATAAACGCAACGATTATCATTAATGATTCATGCTGCTTAAAATAGTGAGTCTAATTAAAATGAAAATAAATGCAAAATTTTTTGAGCGAAAGCTACAATTTATATTGATACAATGATATTTCTAATAAAATAGAGTTCGAGAGGCAAGCGCTTTTTTAAATATGAATGTAATTTAGAATCGCAGTTTCTTCAAAACGTGACTAAAATTTTTAGAACACTGCATTTTCTGGCTTCGAATTTTACAGCTTATTTCTCACCTAAAATTATATAAACATCTCCAACGTACGTCAGACGAACTCCAGTGCATTAAGAAAACCTTTGCAAAATGCAAGGTTTACTTTTTAAAGAAGCATCCAATACTTTTTACCAGGCTTTTTTACTATTCCAACTAATCAAAGCCGAGCACATTTTTTTTTTGCCCCCGCAGATCCAGGCACTCGAGCCTGCGTAAAATACGTAATCCATACATCGACGCGAACACGTCTGAACTTTACGCAGCTACATGTTTTTTTTTTTTTTTTACTGGCTGCCGGCTCGCGAGGTGAAAATATTAGTAGGCGCAGGATGAAATATCGACGAACACGCATCCGGTTAAAAAAACCTATTTTTACGATTTTCCGGCTGCGTTAAAACGGGTGATTGAGTAGCGCCGCAGCTCAAGTTTCTTTCACCCCATTTTCTATACATGCCGCTGCTTTTTTATATCTGATCTTTCAAAGGATTCAATGCGTCCACCTGATAATCGCAGAGGCGGAAATTTTATTACCGACTGAAATAATGAACATGCAAACAAAAATTTAATTGTGAATCCAATAATAATAAGGAATTAAAAAATTTCCTAGAGATAAAAAAAAACTATATTTTTACCAATGCCGTATAGAAACCGACGAAGAGCGAAAAGGACGCGGCAATGCAGCTATATAAAGCCCCGGAAACGAGATGCGGCGGATTTTCAGCCGCATCGATTTCGGTGGATAAGCCAAAAATAGAATATGTAGAGATTCATTTCCTCGATCGAAATCGAAATTTCCCGAGCGATCCGCATCCAAGTACAAATTTCTCATTCCCTTGCCAAAGCTACTTTCTGATTTTCCGATTTCCACTCGCTCCTCCTGCTTTCTTTTCCCTTTTTTACCATCCAAACGCCGCCACACATCACTCTATATCTAGCCGCGACTTGGTCTATTTTTCACTATTTCCTCGCTTCCTCTTTGTTTCGGCGCTTATTTCTCCACTAACTGTGTTTGCATTCGTTATATAAGTATACGTGTTTTCGCTCGGTTTTTTTTTTGTTTTTGCTGCAGTCCGTGATTGAACGAACGATTCGTAAAAGTGTAATTGAAATAAAACTGGAAAATCGAGTTCGAATTCTCATTTTCAACCGAAATTTTGATACTGGATTGTGTAATTGTTTATATATAAATTTCCTTGAAATCCCAGTTTAATTTTGAATTTCCATTTATCTTTTCAATTATTGCACTGTTACTCTCATGCTCATACTTTCTCTGCTTTATAATTGTTTTGTGTGCCCGGCAAGAGAAGCTCTCCAACCGTGAAATTCAGAAAATTTGAAACTCTGTAGACCACATTGAAATATTATAGTGAACCGCATTTTCCTTATAAAATAAAAGCCTGAATTACGCTTATTGCACATTTCGAGATAATAATTTATTATTAATCATTAATTTTATTATATATATAATGCGGCGATAATTAAATTATTGCCACAATTTTGAACAATAAAACCTTCATAATATATTTAAAATTTACGAAGTTAAGAGAATAAAAATAAAATTTAAAAATACGTATCGTTTCGATTAAATACATAACCTCATTAAATATAGAAGCATTTCCTTGAAAAATAAACAGAAATTAAAATGAAAAATTTTTCATGTTACGACCACTCACAATTATGACTCCTAACACCTACAAATATAAATTACCTACTCTGAACGATTCGACAATTTACACCTACGCTGGTCGCAAAAGAACGCAATTTTCAAATATTCGGCGACTCCCGCTCGAAATCTCCCGCTCAAAATCTAATCCGAAACTTATCATTTCGGCCCCCTCCGCTTTACGCAGTTGTCGATCGAATGCAGTCTCTCGCGCTTCGTCATTTTCACGAGCTATGCGGAGGCGCAGCGACGATCGCGCGTAACGCAATTTGGCCACCTACGCTCCACTCACTGCAAATTTCAGACCGAAAACTGAGGGGCTTCGCCGTTACTTTTCAACGAGTCCGCTGCGTGGGTGTGAATGTCCCAAATATAAAACGGCTCTATTATTTGAGCTACTTTGTGGTTCATTTTAGGTAACGACGTTTATTATCATACTTATAAAAATAAAAATATTTATTTGGGACGGGCCGCACCGACTGTCTAAAAATTGACGCAACTAAATCAAGTGTGGCCTGCCGGATGTCAAGGTCTATCTTCCAACTAATCGGGTCTCGTGTGCAGGAATGATATGCGGCTTACAACCCAGTTCATGATTAATAACTTGAGGATTTCCGCTCTTTTACCTGCCGCATTGGAGCCGTCGGGTGGAATTTGTTCAGAGCAATATCTTCGTATTTCTATTTCTAAAATGTTTGAGTAAAAAAAATTCGATCGAAAAATCTTTAATTCATGCAGTCGATCGACTGAGCCAATTCTTACAAAATCAGACGTATTCGCGAAAGGAAAAATATTCCAAAGTTTAAAGCAAACCGAAGACGATCCCCGGTAAAGTCAGATTATTCCGCTCACGTAATCCACTCTAACCAGATTACAAGCGGCCATACACCATATCAATCTCGCCGCCGAAGCACAATAAGAGCGCGAGAGGGCAAAGATTCGACCGCGGCAGCGGGCAGCAGGGATCGAGAGAGAGAGAGAGAGAGAGAAAAGAGGGAAGACGAGCGAGAGAGAGAGCGATCTTCGGCCCTGATTAATCGCGCGGCCGAGGCGCATTTTCCCCGCTCACCTCTTCTTATTTCGCGGGCGTGATTTATCGCGGACGCGCCGCCCGCGCTACATCGCGTGCGGCTCTTGAAAAGCGCGCCTCTCGCTCCTTTTTTCAACCCTCCCCCCCCTCGGCCCCGGAGGGATGCTGCTGCTGCACGCGCGCCTGTACTGCCCGCCGCCGCTAATAATTCACCCCTTCTCGCGCGCGCGCGCGCGCACCGGCGTGATATTATAAAATTTCAGGAGGGTAAAGTGCAGGTGGGAGAGATCGGCAGGTGATTTTTCACCGGTCGCCGGAGCGTTTTGACGCGCTCTCGCCTTTGGCAGCTTTATTATCTGATCGCCCGGTAGGGATGTGTCAATTTTATGGAGCTCTTCTGGGACATTTATGCTATTCGGCGGGATAATTTTCTTCTTTTAGGTGTAGAGTTTTATTTCATGGGGATTTCATGAGGTTGAAAATAATTTCAGGTTCTTTATACGATCGAGCAATCAAAAATTTGCTAATGTTTCTGCAATCTTTTGCTCGCTAAATTACTAATTAGTTTTCAGAAAATGAATGCTAATGAAGAGTACTGAACTTTCTATCGACGAAATTCAGAATGCCCCCTGCTGGTAACAAGACAATCGATGGTCTTTCCGTCTCGTTAACTCTCTGCGGCGTATCCACTCATTCTGCTCAGCATCATCTCTTCCGTGCCGCGGCTCTTGTCGAGGATTGAATGAAACTCCCTCTCAATGAAGACGACGCAAGCCGGAGTCGCGCGAGGCAGCCTCTTCCTGCCTCCACTCGATGCGGCTGCTCGGATTCTGCGGGAGAGCCTGAAATCCGCGATTTTCCGGCCCGACGAAGACATTACCCCGAGTGCCTGATCGCTCGCAAAGTATATGCCTGCGTCGCAAAAGGCCCCGCGACATCCTTTGCATCGCTGAATCATCGAGTATTATTCTAAGCGCAGACATGCGGATAGACGGAAATCTTTTGAAAAAGATTATGTAATCTTTAATAATCGCGTAATTATCTTAAGTACTGCACTTACTGCGTGGTTATGATTTAAATTATATCTCATCCTATTTGCAGAGGACAATAAGAAAAGTACAGTTAAAGTTAATGAAAATATTGAGCACATCTCTTTTTCTGCAAAAGTGTCTGATTAAACTCAATTCTTATCACTTGGTTTTTACCGTCCGCGTATAAAGAACGTTTACATTAACTAAACTCGACGGCGCGAATCTTTTAATTAAGATAACTTTTATTTTTATTTTAATTGAAAGGACTTACTGTTTAAATAAGATAATATAATTTGAAAATGCTAATTGTAAAAGCCGTAACGGATAATGTTTGAAGTTCAGCTTCCCGATTCTCTTCGTGGCTGCAGTTCCAAATTACGAATAATGCACTCGACAATAGCTCGTCGAAATAGACGGATGACTGCCCCTCCTAAGACACGCTCACTCGCGGTGTGCACACGAGTGACCTCCTCTCTCTCTCTCTCTCGCCTGGCTCCCTCGATCAAAAGGCTTCTCGAGGAGAGGAGCCGGGCCGAGGCGGCGCGAAGATACGACGGCGCATCAAATGTATATCCTGCACAGGAGGCCACGGCGGTAAGTGCTGTTCCGTGCAGCACAAAGAGTTTCGGGTGAACCGCATCGCGAGGAGGAGGAGGATGCAGAATCTGCGCTCCCCCGTCTGTTTTTTTTTTTTTTTTTCGTCTCTTTCTCTGCGGCCGCGGCTTGCCCTCTTTGGACGAGCGGCGCCTGGCTCCCTCCTGAAAATCGAGGGGTTCACGGCGAAGTGCTTTGACTGATTGTGCGCGGATTGTTTGGTCAGTCTTTCGTAAATCTTTGCGCCCAGAATACTGGGCGTCGAGGAAGAAGAATGGAGTCTACGGCGAGCGGGTTTGCCCCGCAAGCAGGGCGGCATGAATGCTTAAAGGGATTTTTCTCTTCCAGGTCACTGTCTTTTACTTTTTTTACTTTTGACCTTAAACACTGGTTACAATAATGTCGAAAGCATCTTTTAATTTAAGGACAGGATTTTTTAAAAGCTTTTGTGCATTATCCATTTTATGATAATGACGCTAAATTAATCCCTGTTATTGCGGCGAAGCGACTAGCTTAAGGCTTCATTGCGCACTTGTATGACGTTTGCTCGAAACAGAAAAATGTAATGCCTTTGAAATTCATTGATTAATGGTGGTTTATTTGAATTTCAGAGCCGGTGACCGAAATCCTGGGTGGCCCGGACCTCTACATCGATCGCGGCAGCACGATCAACCTGACTTGCGTCGTGCTGCACAGTCCGGAGCCGCCGGCATACATATACTGGAATCATAACGACGCTGTAAGTAAACTCCCTTTCAAACTTCATAAGCCATTAACGTTAAGGGCTGTATTCGGTTGACTTCGCGCTGAATACCCAACAGATAGAAACAGTTAAGCAATTTGGCGAACTTTGATATCCCGCCACGGCTCGCAAAGTTCCTTATCACTTTAATTCCATCAATCTCTCTCTCTCTCTCTCTCTCCCTCTGCCTCTGGACTATATGTTTTTACTAACTTTACTTTTATAGTTCTGATTTATTTCGATGCGAACTATCATTATACCCCTTTCCGGCTCAGTTTTCTCTAGCCATTTACGTAAAGTTTAAATATAACTTGGTTCCGGCCGTTATCTCGACAGATTAATCGCCGGGAGTATATAACTTTTTGAAGAAATTTAATTGCCAAAAGTTAATCCGCGAATAAAATAAGGCGCGGAAAATTAGATACTAAACCCCGCCCGTAAATCGCCCCGGCGGCGTGGCGCTCAGCCTTTCTAATAAACTAAAGATTACTCTAGTCCCCCGTAATCGCACTCTTTAAATAAGGCAGAATCTCCGGGGCTGAGAAAAAAGCGCGGGCCCCAAGGAGGGAAAGTCGCGCGTAATAAACCAGATAAAACGTCGCACCCTCGCCTCAGCAGTCCTCACAATCAGCCTAATGCACCGTCGTCGCAGCGGCGGCGGCGCTTAGCTTGCTTTACGGGCGCAGATAGCACCTCTGCTTGCGCGCGCACACACACACCCACACACGGCGCGTATCCTCGAAAAAGCATAAATCGCGCGAACGAGCCAGTTTCGGGTTACTTAAGAGGCGGACGTGCAAAAGAAGCGGTCACTTTTCGTCGGCCGGGCTAAAATGCCCCGCTTGAATATTTCAACTACGAAGGCCTAATGCGCGCGGAGGGAACTAATGCGGCCGAAAACGCGGCTACCTCTGATGTTCAAAGCGAGGGGAATTGTACTCAGAGCTGGAATTAGGCCCCGGTCGCTTGTGCCGCGCTGAGAGAGATCTTTGTTTGGGATATGGGTTTTAGGGTGCGCGCCCCCTTTCGCTCTCGCGCCCAAAGTTTTTGACAGTTTTCTACAAAGCGAGAGGGAGTTAATTCGCGAGCTTTAAACGGAAAAAAGGGCGTAAAGCCGAAATTTATTCTGATCTTTCGGTGCGCGGGAATTTATTGAATTGACATTTTATACGGCGATCCGATTGCACAAAGCGCAAAATATTTTTAATCTTTCATTTGCTGTTCTATAATGTTTCGCTAGAAGCGAATATTATTCATGAAATAAAATAGAAGAGTCGAAAACGGCCGGATATCCGTGAGCTCTGAATTTTCGGAATAGAGAACACGGAAAATAGGAAACAGCGGATGGCCGAAATTTGCAGTTTTGCGCGCAATTTCGCTTGGAATAAATATAAATATGAGCTTCTTCGGCGAGAAACTTATAATTAAATTTATAAAATTGAAATAAATCTCCTGAAAAGAAAGTCTGAGTGCAATAAATCAAAATATTCTCAGCATTTGCATTCGCGTTTTTACTTAACTAATTCCGATGCATTAATAAGGCAAAGAAACGCATTCGTGGAAAGCAATTAAAGCAATTATCAACCGCATCTCAAACTCGCGACTCCATTCCTCCATTTATAAAAAGGCTGAACGTTTCGTATATACGAGCGTCGCGAGTGCAGCCTCGTGCACGTCCGCGTCGCGGCGTGTACACGTATAAATTGAAAAATCGCGCCCGAGCGGCGAATTCCTCGAAAAGCTCGGCGAGAAAAAGTTCTTAACCCCGCGGGAGCACGTCAGCGCGCGCCCTAATCTGTAGCCGGGGCTTTACAAACGCCGAGCGGAAAAAAGTCGGTATACGCGCGCACGCTTTCGTGTCGACGCGCACGAACTGCGAGGACGCACGTGAGGTCCGGCCGCGAGCGGTCAACAGATCCGAGGGATAAGAGGGGCCCGTTTCACCATTCGGTGCGTATGTGTGCGCACGCCTCCCGTTCGAGGCAAATTTCAGACGCGGCGATCGGTGCGCCGCGGAGGCCGAGCTCTCTTTTACAACCGGTCGCTTTGTTTTGCCAACGAAAATTCGCTTCGGCGCGAGAATTTCTCGGATTTAGGACGTTAATTAAATAGTTTGAAAACTTTTTTTTATGGAATTTATCGTCTATTTTGCGCTTTGCCTGATTTATTCGTTTTATCTTAATTTTTTGGTGCAGCAGAGAAAGCCATTTGGGTTATCTGTTATACCATTTCTAATCTAATATTGTATAATATTGCAGTTAAAACAATTACGACCCCCCTCTTAAAAACAACAGAGTAATCTGTTCTGCTGGCTCGTATACAAAAGATATACGAAAATTTACGCAGCAGAAATGAAATTTTATTTCAACTTTTATCATATATAGCATTTGATAGGGAACAATCCATATTGCTGCGCGTGAAAGGAAACTGGCCAAAGATCCTTGTCTGATTTATATGCTAGGCGTTTGTGAAAAATTACGCCTTTTTCATCCAGGACGGTGCTCTGGAGGCTTGACATGTTTTCGGGCTATTTTAGTTGTATGTATGATAGGCCGCGGTTAGTGCTCCCCTCTTATCGGTTATTGTTTCTTTATGGACACATTCGAGGATCCGAATATTATGAATTACGTTCGTATTTTCAGATGGCGACTGCCCTCCTATTTACCCCCCAAAACTGAATGTACTTATTTGTCAAAGGCTTGAAGATTCATGTAAATTTAGCCTCATTGTATCAGAAAACCTGTATTTTTTTTGTACGATGTAATTTACATGTGACTATTGTATCAAGAAATCTGAATTATTTTTTTGAGATACATTTTTAGTATTATAAGATAAATCAATGCAATAAAGTAAAAAATGAAATTGAAATTGCTGAAGGTTCTATTTTGTTGGAAAATTACAACTTTCACTTGCAGTTTGATACAATAAAAAATATTTTCTATTCATTCCGTTTATTTACTCTAGAATTGAGTTCGATTTTTAAGTTCAAGTAAATAGAATGTTTCTCTATATTCAACCATGCACATTTCCTAATGCTGTTCTTATAACATCTTTTTGTGTTGGACGAAAAACTTTAACTAAATATACAGATCCTTACATACAGATATTAGCAATAAAAAAGTATTGACTATCTAAATACAAATTTTGTTTGTTTATTCTAAGCAACAATTTTGTCAAATTTCTAATTCTATTTTTCACGCTTGCATTAATTTTAAAATACGTAGATCAGAATACATTTTACAAGCTACTCTGAATCTGCTAAGAATATTTATAGCCATTACAATTACTGAACTTTATCGACCGCGAGTATTAAAAGTTAGAATCTCTTACTTTTTCATTATTCTTTTATTTACACCGATAAAGTTTTACTGGCGAAGTATTTTATGCTCGGAAACGATTGTGCCTATGCATGAACATGTTGTAGAATCCGAAAAGAATTTAATTAACTTTCATTCCCAAATATACGCTGTAATCGAACTTTGCGATAATTACTTTTCTAATACTGCTCCACGCCAACGTTGGGACGCTTCAATAAAAATAAAAGTATTACTTTGAATCCGTTTGCGTATCATATTGCGATTTAGACAAGTACATTTTTACAGAAACTAATTGCGTTTAACCGAAATGTATTACTATAAAATTATAAATAGAAAAATGAGGCCGATAAGGTCAAGAATATTTCAATAAATCTATTTTCATATTTATTTTCAACGCATGTCTTTTCACTTTAATATTTTCGAAGAGACTTTTACATTAGAACATGAAATGCACTTATAATTTACTTTTAATGTACAATTGTACAATAAATTTAAATTTTTTGAACATGAAATATGCATTAATGCCAATCTTTCATTAGATTTAATGCAAATCTTCCATAAATTAAATTTTTTTTTCTTTCAAAACCATAAATTTAATGCAAATACACCTGAGATTTCATAAACAAAAAATGAAACTTCAATATTTGCATTATTAATACTTTATGCGCATGCATGAATAAAGCTTCATGTAAATTTGCATTAAATTTAATGAAAAACTTTTAACAGTGGCAGATGTAATGTATATTTGTTTAATCAATACAATGAAGAAAAGTTTAAGCTTTTAAATTTTTAGTGACTCATGTACATTATAAATTCAAAAAAGCTGCTTCAAAAACTAATTTCAAAAAATTTGAATATTCCTATTATGATACAACGAAGCATAAAGACTCGAACCATAAAACTTGGTCACAATAAAGCTGATATACCGTTAGCACTTAACCCAGAGAGCATAAATCTAAGAGTCAAGCCCGCGGAAGAGAGGAAAAATCAGAACACTTAGTAAGAAGAGAACCCGCGCGAGTTTTGAGCTTCTTTGGCGCGGCAAACGCGGAGGGGGGGGCGTTAATTCCGCATTAATTGGATAAACTCGCCTCGGAGCGCTAATATATTTTGATAATACGTCCCCTGGTGTCGCGAGACTCGGCGAAATTGGTAATAATACTCGCCGGGTTTCATTAGCCCGCTTTAAGCATGTGACCGCGAGGGGCAACTCGGGGGGATTCCCCGGTATCGAGTCGCGCCCCGAGTATTAGCTTCCGCCGTCTCGTTTAAAGCTACAGTGTTCGCCGATAATTTGTAAACTCGAGAAGGCACTTGCATCTATATTTATGCGCTCCGCGCAAACTGTCATTATTCCCGTATTTTATTCCGATGCTTTTCGCCGCAGTTTTTAAAGAGCTTTTTAAAGCCGAAGAATTATTTACGTCGGTTCGCAGAAGTATAAAGTCGCCGAATTATCGTTATATCAGAGGACAGATTGCATAAAGCGCGTGTCGTTCGAGCGAAGCCGCTATGATTTGCCGTAATGACTGCTTTCATTGGAACGTAAACGCATTATAGCCTTTTACTGCGACAGAGACTTCAAAATGACATGTACTCGAGTTTGCTTTTATGGGCCTGCGCTCTTTTCGCATCCGTTTATGCCCCTGACGTTTTCTGCTCGAATTTGAATATTGTAATTAAAATAGAATTCTGTTTTTACAAAAACGCTCTCTGCATTGCATTCGAGAAATCATTCGCGCTGGTCTTTTAAGATTTTTTTCTTTTTAAGAAGGTAAATAAACGAGAACGTAGAATTTTACGACTACAATAATTCAAAAATTCAACCCATCAAATTTCCCCGGAATAAAGAATATACTCAGAAAAGTCTTTACATCGTTATCCACGCAAGCGCAGCTCCGCGCGCGGCGTTCATGCACCGTATAGTGCACTCGCACGCGCGCGCACACCACGTACACCCACACGCGCGTTGTCGCGGCGCAAAAGCTCGGCTGCGATTTTACTGCATCGTATAACTTATACTACTCCGGCATTAAAATAAGTATATACCGCTTTCGCGTAAGGTTCTTATCCCCCGCGAGCTCGACTATACAGAGTCGGGCGTAAGTCGCTCTCCATGCAGAGGACGCGCACGCAGTGAAAAGGAGCGTGCGCGCTTCGATTTAAGGAGATACATGCATGCATGCAGCGGCGCAGCACGGAAATACCCGAGAAAAGTTGAATTTCCCCCAGCACAAAGCCACCGCGGCCACCGTATCAAAAACCTCGCTGCCGCGCTTCTCTGCCTCGCATTTTTTGCGAATCCATCCAGTCGCTTGAAGCCTCGCGGGCTCAAACGTTTCCACGCACAAAGAGAGGCCACGGGGAAAAACAAGGCGGAACAAGTCTAATGCCGGTGAAAAACGCCCAACCAAAAACTATGTCAACACGGACGCGGAAGTGAGCTGCGTGCAGCGGCGTCTCTCCCGGGGGAATGTTTTCCTGGGCGCGAGTGCAGTTTTGAGTGACAGTTAAGATTTTTGACTAAATTCAGCTGCTCGACGATGCAATTGATTGACGAATATCGATATTATCGGCGGATGTCATTCTAGGTTTATTGACTTTTTTACAATTATGCGTTGTTTGGCTTGAACATTCAAAATCGCATCGAGACTGACAATATTTGATATAAATGATAGTAAAATGCAGTCGATTGCACGGAGAAAGATTTACTTTGGCCCTCGAAAGACAGACATTTCCAGAATCTTGGCAAACAAGAAGCGCCAAAGAACGGCATCATTATTCATTCCTCGCAGTAACATTCCGATAAAGCCCTGTGCCACCCGCCTGCAGATTATCAAATACAAGTCCACAATGCTGTCTCGCAAAGCCAACAAGACGCAATTCCCGAGCAACAAAGGGAAATTTTTAATCTCCGTCCAGCTCCCATACATAGTAAACTCGACTCCCCCGCCGACGAACCCAATAAGACGAGAGAGCGGCTAGATAAACTTTCTCTCTCTCTCTCTCTCTCTCTCCCGAGCACAAGAGCAAACAGAAAAAAGTCCTGCTCGGAGACACAAAGAAAAAGGTCGCGCGCTCGAGATGTCGGCTGGAGATAAGGCGCGGCTGCGCTGCGGACTAAACAAAGTGTGCGCGATACGCCGAGGTCAATTCGCCTTTGGATCGCGCGGCGTGTGTGTACGTAGGAGCGCCGAGCCGCATGATTTATGCACCGAGGAAAGACCGCGAGCGTCTGTCTCGGGGTAGATAAATAGGTCGGCAGGGCCCGCGGCGGCTCTGTCCTCTCGATAAGGCGCTCCTCCGCTCTGCGGCTTTTTCTCCTGCCTCCCCCTGGCTTTTTCGAGAAAAGGACCCGACGCCTTTTGCTCGGCGCGCAAGTCAAATTGACGCGAGGCCGGCAGGGGTAAGTGACAACTGAATTAATGAAAAGCTGCTTCCTCCAGCCTCGCGTCGAGGTGTGAAGAAAGCTCACGGCTCGTCAACCGACCGTTACGTCAAATTATGTTAAACAGCCTTCGATAAAAGTGAGAGAAGCGTTTTAGTTTAACACGCAACGGGGAGGGGGACCGAGATAATAGCCCGTCGCGTGCAGTAAAAAATACGGTACGACTCTCGCGCATATATATTTTCCCGTCGATACGCGATGGCAGCCGCTCTCGCATCGACGATTCAATAAGCGAGCGAACTACGTATCGACTTCATTTGCTTCGCCTTTGCTCGTTCCCCGGTAAATATTGAGAAAGCACTTTCGAGTTATTGCTCCGATTCTTGTTTAGCATCGGCTGTCGTCGTTGCGTTCGCGAATTTTCGGGCGCGCGCGGAAGAGCGGAGAGAGCGGAGAGGAAAATCTTGCTCCTCGAGAGAGAGAGAGAGAGAGAGAGAGAGAGAGCGCAGCCGTGCACAGCACGCCGCGGCTCCTTTTATATGAAATCCCCAAGATGTTGCGCGCGCTATACGCAAGTGCGCCCTGTGCCGTCTTATTTTGTCTAAGGTTAGGGAAAATCGCGCGAGGCGGCAGAGACAATTTCCGAAAATATACTGACACGGCTCGTATTTGCTTAGCGGTATTATATTGCTCTCGTGTTATCGAACAATTTCCCCGACGCAAAGAATTGGAAACTGCAAAATATAAGTACGACCGAACGAGTTCGAAAAGCGGTGGAAAGTTTCGAGGGAAGATGCGCGCGTTTATAAAAAAACAAAAAGCTCGAAAAATTAGTCAGAACTTCGCCGAAGCGTCGTAATCACGCGGCTCGACTTCGCATCGCTCACCGGTAATGTTCCCGGAATTTCCACTCCCCGACTGACGCGCAATTCATTTGTCACCGCGGCGCAAAGCAAAACCCCTCTCCAAGATTGATCAAGGGCTCGCTCGTAATTCTCACGCGTGGGCCCCGCTTTTTCCGCATTCTCCGCGGCACTCGTAAAGCAGCTGTTAAAACTCGCTCTCTCTCTCTCTCGGCCGGCCGGCCGGTGATAAAGTTCGAATGAAAGCAAAACCTCGCTTCGGAATTCGCAATGAGTCCTCGCGGCCCCCCCTCCGGCGGTGATTAACCGTCTTTTTAATCGAAACAATTTCGCGTCCCCTTACTTACACACACCTCGGCCGGCGCTCTCGCCTCGGCAAAACTGGAAGTCGGCCAAGTGAGGCCACGTGAGGCGAGCAACTGCACTCCGACAAATTGGCCGTTCGCGGAGCAAGAAGTCGCGAGAGAGAGAGAGAGAGAGAGAGAGAGAGAGCAGGACGAACGGCAAGCCCTCCTTGAGTTCTCTGCCGTCGAGAGAGGGCCAGGCCCGGAATTGTCTTGCATAAGAAACTCATAATTCGTCGATTTTTCAGCGACGCGCGCTTTTTTTCCCCCGCGGGCCTCCGGAATGAATTGTTTTTCCGACTCGTTCTATTTATTGGCTTTTTCTTGGGCTCCGGGAGCAGTCGAGCATAGTGCTGGTCTTTATGCGAGGCGTATTACGAAAATTATTCATTTAGTCGCCAGGGTAATACTGGTAAAAACGAATTAATCGGCAGTTCCGTAGTGTAATGTGAATTTATCCTGTCAGAATAATAATGGAATGTGTTGGACGAAAATTCGAAAGCACAAAATAATAAGTAATTTTAGAACAATTTCCAGTAATGGCTGGAAAACAAAGTGAGAATTATCAAACTAGAATGTTATTAGACTGGATGTTTGTACAAAATTAGTATTGTTTATGTTATTTTATCCATTCTCTGCAACTGCTACAGTAACAACGTTCATTTTCAAGCGTAATATTCACTTTAAAAAACATTGAATCGCAGTATCCGAAACCTGCTTGTAAGTAAAGTGCAAAGTCGTCAATTAATTTGAAGGATCAACACTTATATGCAGTAGCCTGTAAATGCCTCATTGAGACTTTATTTAAGAGTTTTTCTCCTATCTTGACCAATTTGCATGAGGTAAAAAAGTACCCTGCGGCGATACATTAGCGAAAAGTTTTCGTGCCTGTGCATTTTAGAAACGAATTTACCAACCCAAATCAGAATTGGATAAAAGTATTAAAGAGAAAACTTGCAATGGGAGCAAATTGATGATTAAGCCAAACCGAATTATGTATTGATATTCTCGACTATTATTTATGCTTATCTTCAATTATAAACTTGATGTATAGATTTTAAAAAGTTTAATAAAGTATTTAGCATTTTTTAATCGCTCTATGAACATCTTTAAATACATAAATTCCAGTTTGCGCAATACTGCTTTTTTCGTAACATTTAACATTCAAGATAAACAGAATAGTGACTCCGGAACGGCGGAATATCTTTAAAGAGTTTTTTTGAAAAAGCTGATAAAACTTTTCTCGAACACCAATAAAAGGAAACGAGTAAGATTCACGAGTAATAAGAGACATAAAGAGCCAAGAAGTAAATAGAAAAGCAAAGTATGTAAAGAAGCGCGGGGAATGGAGAAAATAGAGAATAAGCCAGAGGAAGCGAGAGAAAAAGAAAGACAGATAGCGATAGTGTTCCGGAGAGGCTACTATCGTTTGAGTCGGCTGATAAGGGGGGGGGGGGGG